>CALNHX010003703.1:0-143410 GCA_940337035.1 Agriotes lineatus
AATATAGTTATAACAGAATAAAAAACGACAAACTTAATAATATGGAAATAAGACTGCGTAGTATGTAAATTATTTGCAACAAAATTTTCTTTCTGTAATAGTGTATTAAGTGCGAATGGTTTTGCCAGTAATCTTTTTACAAAAATTTGTCGAGGGACTATGCAAAAAAAAAACAACAAATCTTAAGTAAAAAAATGGCCTCGAATACGTTTACTGGAATATTTCCTAAATATCGGTTCATTTGTATCGTTACGCAATGAATATGACATTTATACTGACGTACAATGACAGTTTAAATGACGTCTTTGAAATACTGCCTTGATTAATTAATAGTAATTTATTATACAAGACGATAAAGTTAAATTTTATCCACTTCAAGAGTGGATAGAAATAACTTTATCGTCGTGTATAATACAATATTTTTTTCTATAGCAAGAACTTTAACAATTTCAAAAGAAAATAATGACAGTCAATCACATTTCAAAATGTCAGTAGCTAGATGGGGTTGCTACGATAATAGGAAGCTGTCATATTTAATTTAAACAAAAGTTAGGAAATTAAATTACTTTATCTATCCTCGATGTTAAAGTGCTACTTTATCTACCCTTGCTGTTAAAGTAAAACTTGACCTTTTGTTTTGAGTTGATAAAAGCACACTTTAACATGTGCTATAGAAAAAAACAACATATTTGGTGGTTGCTATAGATGTAAGTGATAAAATCCCAAGGGAAAATTTTGATTTGTTACCAGCATAAAAACACATGATTGGTTGAATTTTGCAAAAACATGGTATTTAATTGGATAATAGGAAATGGAGGAAATAGTCACAACAATAATTATTTTCTTGAAATTGAAGACATAGTCGGTATCATTTAAAAAAAATGGAAGATAACAGATTACCGAAAACATGTCGCTATTGTCACAAGAAGACAAGGTAATTTATAATGTACAGATGAGATTTTTAGGGTAGATAGATGGAACTAAAGTAAACATTTTTATTAACAAACATTTGATTAAAAACCAATAATAAAAAGTTACAGTTTAAAGGTCTTAAAAAAGTTTCCCACTGATTGAGTACTGCTGAAATTAAAAGGTTTTTCAGAGATTTTTCCAAAGGAACAAGATTTATTTGTTTCTTTCGAAACGATATAATTTTAAATATAGAGAAAAAAGACAGAGTGCTCACTCCAATGCTAAATTCTAAAAGTAATTTTTATTTCAATGTCATTAATTTTTTATAATTACTTATAATCTTTTAATTAAAAAGAACGAATTTGAATTTTTTATCGTTTACTAAGAAAAAAATATTTTTTACGACTTATTGGAAAACTTGGTGTACATAATTTTAATTTTGAATTATGTATTTACTTATTTTCAATTTTAAATAATGCACAAATGTCTTTTTATTACATTGAGCACGTTGATCATAAATTTAACAAGACAAAAAATTATGAAAAGGAAATAGAACAATAACTACATAAGCATAAAAATTCACCAAAACCACAAAACTTATTCAAAATGCTGCCCCTGCTTATCAACACGCAGTAGCACACGACGAATCCAATTTCTCGACACTTGTGAAAATTGTTCTCGCAAGTCCTCTGTAGCAACGTTGATTCGATGGCGCAATTCTTCAATGGTATCAACTTCAGTTGCAAGTACCCGGTCTTTCAGGTATCCCCATAAGAAGAAGTCCAATGGGTTGAGATCAGGGCTGCGTGGGGGACATTGAATAAATCCACCGTTGCGGAAAGGTATGATCGAGATAATGTCTTAGAGGACGATTAAAATGTGATGGACAGCCATCATGCATAAACTACATGTAATGCCGCACAACCAATGGAACATCTTCTAGGAGTCCTGGTAAAGCATCTTGTGAAAAATGCAAGTAAGATTAAGGTGTCGTTCACAATTCCAGCCAATAAATGTAAACTGAAACGTTGCTGAAAGTTACTTTGGCGGATCGCATGAGGATTTTCATCAGCCCATGTGTGAGCATTGTGGAATTTGAGCTTACCATTCCTGGTAAAACAGCATTCGTCGGTTACCAGTATGTTTGTTGGAAAACCTGCTTCTGCTTCCGTACAATTGAGCAGCCACTCACAAAACTGCTGCTGCAACGGATAATCGTTGGAAGTAAGTGGTTGTACCTTTTGCAAATGATAAGGGTACAAACCGTTCATCTTCAATGTGCGACAAACAAAGTTCTGCGAAACATTAATTTCCTGGACAATTTGGCGTGTACTTCTTGTCGATTCAGCATCTACCATTTCCAATACTTCTTCAACATCAACCGCGTGTCGATTTGGTCTTCCACCATCATTATCCTTCTGTAGTTGTAAATTCCCAGTCTATCTTCCCTATTGGATAATCCGAAGAAATGTATTTTCGGAAGGGATCGGTTTATTTGAAAAATTTTCTAAATACATACGCCTTGCTCGTGCACCACCTTCATCGACAGCTCCATAAACTATTATCATGTCCATGTATTCGTGGTTAGTGTAATTTACCATTTTATCCGAACTAATAACTTAATAACAACCACTAATAACAAATGTTAAATTTGATGTTATTGTTTGTACAGCTGTATTATTTAAATAAGGCAAAACATGAGTATTGTTTGTCATGTGTTTTCATTAGAAGATTTTTCAGCTGTTTTGTTTTTGAATTCAAAAAATGCTAATGGTTTTTGGGTAAAATCATTAGTTGTGTCAAAACATTCTAGTTATGATTATTAAAAGTCAAAATAAATGTTAGGTTTTTCTATTTAATATAGCTTCTTCAAGACATAATACAAATTTGTTGATACAATTTAAAAATATTTGGGACACACATTTAAAAGCACAATATTATTTATCTTTAGTATTGTTTTTCCTTTTTTTGGTGTTTATATTAAATCTCTTTAATTATGATTGTAGTTTTATATTGTTTATATTATAATGAGGGTAAACTTGGTTAAAAGTGTAAAAATTGGATTTCACCATTTGTTTGAACATTAGTAGTTGTAATTATTAGGTTGGTTGTTGGATTTATTTTCAACTTTTTCCTTTTTTTCCCCAAAGATTTGTTTTAGAATTCTAGCGGGTAGGCATGTTTTGTATTCCTTATATCCTCCTTCGTGTTGGTGTTTTTCCACCCTGGTTTTGAGGTTTATTTATATTAAAGTATTTTGGATTTAAAAGCATTCCTATTATGAATATTTTTAATTGTTTGTCTATAGTGACTTTTGTTTCGGGATCACTCTATAAATTGGTAGTTAACTTTTTGTTCTTAAAATACTTCTGTTTACATTTGTATTTGTGAGTAGTTAGAATTTTTTGGTTGAAAATAAAATTCTTAAATCCATTGCATGATTATTCACTTACAAAATTTATTGAGTACAAATACTTGCAATAGGTATAAAAGGCAGGTTTGGAGATTTCTTTTACACTTTTCCTTTCTTTCTTTATTTAGTTATTGCACCTTTTTTGGGTTTAAATTCTGTTTACTTGGAGTTATAACTCACTTTGACACATTCCTAAATTTCAACGGCAACTTGCCTATAATTTTTTATTATTCGGCAGCTCTCAATAGTTGCTACAAAAATTTTTGGGCATTAAAAAGAAAAATTAAGAAGCCATAATTTCTATTTTACATTTATTTTAAATCATTTTTTTTAACTAAATGTGGTTCAGTTAACTCAAATATCCCCAATTTAAATTTAAATCATAAATCACCCACCTAATTTTCGAACAACTACATCTCATTTAACTAAGCTTTAACTCGTTGTAACTTTTTAGTTATTGAGATTTTCTAAAAAAATTATTAATAAAAATGTTTAGTTTAGTCCCATCTATCTACCCTAAAAATCTCTAAATCACCCTGTATATGAAACGATTTAGAACTCGACAAAATCAAATTCACCGCAAAGTTTAGCCGGACCTTTTGACATCTCCTTGTAGATTAAGAGTTTGAAAAGATTAAGGCTGTAAGAGTGTGATAATTTTTATGCATGGGGGATTTTAATGTTATTAGCATGAAGATGGCAAGTTTCTAACACATGAAGCAATTAGTATCTGAAAAAATTATATGTAATGTAATCTTTCCTGTGCCTTTCACGAAAAGGCTTTAATTATGCTTTCAAGGAAAACCCTTCTCACAAAAATATTTTCACAATGTATAGTATTTATTGTGTTTTGCTAATATGCTTTTATATAAAAGATAATTGGATTAATTCGAATAAAATGACTTCTTTATTCTGTCATTTAATAGAGATGTGTTTATCTAAAACAGTAATTTATTTCCTTATACTTTTTTCATTTTATTTCTGTAGTGCTTGATGTTTTCCTCATAAAGTTTTTAGGGCTATTCCAGATAACATGTCTTATTTTGTTGCAAAGCTTTTTGTCTTTTTGGTGTTTGAACGATAATATTCAATACTTTTTTATTCATACTTTAATGCCTTTAAACGTGTTTTGGTCTATGTACCTACGTATTATTTATTGTTATGGTTTTGAAAATAAGAATCTGTTTTTAAAATATGTCCAATGCCTTAATCTTAAGGGCTTATCGGTCACAGCTGATGTTTTTCTGCTTTGTTTTTATATATAAATTAGCTCATTAACTTCTGATAAAAAAAATGTGGTCACATTTAATTGGCGATTAACCAAGTATCCGTATTATGGAAAATTATGAAATTGTAATCGGCGATCTAATCAGCAGTTAAAGTACCGATACGGAATTTTAAGTTACACAATTTCAATCAGAATTTTCTAGAATTTTCATTGTTACAGCTTTAATATGAATCAAACTTCACTCAATAATAAACATGGCATGACTTTTTACGCTATTACTACATTATACGCGTAAAATGCGTATCGGTTTTACTTTTAACAGAACTGTGCCAAGCTATATAGTGATAGGAAGGTTTAATTTTTGGCACCGAGCCAAGTTGGCTGTAATAAAGGCACAATTAAACGAACAAAGTTGCGTAAGAGCACTGTAAAAAACGTCATTTGTATTCGAACGACAGAAATCGCTTTCGGACTTCGTAATGTTTCACAAAAATATGACGATTTCCTAAGTAAACACGGAAATTGCCGTATAAATACAGCGTGCGTATTTACGTAATACACAGTAATCACAAAACATTTGGTTCTGATCTAAGGAGGCTGCCGGTTGTTATTGATGTGTCTACTGGGCGCGCCGCAGTTCCACCAAAAGCATAATCCACCAAAAGCATAATTGCGTTTGTTTACATAGAGATGATTGTATTAGCTTCTCGTATAATTGTTGGATTAGGAGGTAAATATGGTAAGGCAATGCGAATTGTTAGGGACGAAAACAATGAAATTCAAACCGATAATAAAAAAATGTTGGCGACTTGGAAAACATTTTATGAAACAACGTTTAAGAAAGAACAGCATGAAGCAGAAGACCTTGAAGAAGATATAAATGAATTCAATAACAATAACATAAGTAAAGAATAAAGTAAAACCGTGAAAGGCGATTGGAAAAGACTATTTTTTTCTTGAACTAATAAAATATGGAGGAGAAGAATTAGCCCATTTGTTACGGTCTTGAACTGACTTTACGACACCGCACCGGCTCATACATAAACGAAACGGCCGGCGCGTGCCGTAATGGACGAAATCGGGACGAAAGTTCTCCTAGGCCGCTACCCAGCCGCAACAAGATAGGCCGGCTAGACTTTCAGTGGAGTTGGGCGGGTTCTTAACGAGATTATCTAAGGGTAACGGCCAGAGGGTCGGTAATAACGGTAAAATAAAGAGGGCGCCACCAAGCCTGTCTTAACCCGAATAACCGGGCCTGGGCGGTTAGACGGGGGGCGAAGTATTCAAGACACTCCGTCGATAAGGGTACTCGTGAATTATAAACTCGCACAACGATTTCGTGATGGCAAAAATACTTAGATCATGAAGTGGGGCTTTTTCAGCCACGGCAATGTCACCACAAGCTTACCTGCACGCTCTGATCTCACTAGCTCCACCGTACATTTATCTCCTCAATGATGGGCGCACTCTGAAACAGAACATGCACAAAGCGACCAAGAATAAAGCGTCTCTTATTAGATAAGCGTCTATTATTCAATTCTTACATTGGGGCAGCAAAGCGTGCCGCAAATATTGCGTTAATTCTTATAAATAAGCATCAGCTGATGGGCGCACTACTGTTACTAAACAACACCCATAACTGTACAAAATCAAAAGCAGTGTGACATATGAGTCCCACAAAGGGAACGTTTGTTCATAAAAATGCTCACATGATAATTTGGGCAAACACAGCAAAGCCCAAGTGAGGGAAGTGATTAGATAAAAAATGAGCGAGCGACGCCACTTCGCGACAACAATTTAAGATGCGAAGGGTACGTTTTTAACGGTGCACAAGACTTCACATCAAGTTCGCGCACATGCAATTTTACCGCGACCAATCTGGCGTTGCCGCCTTACAGCACGTATGCCAAGAGTTCAGCAATTATTCACATGATTAAGCGCACAGCTCGCGCACGAGAAGTTAGTATGATTCAATGGTTACAAATACCTTAATTTTATTGGTGACGGCCCAAGAAATCGGCATGCGGTCCAGCTGGCGGGAAACAGGTTGCCTGTGGCAATTCATTCGCCGCTAAAACGGCGACGTGTGAATGGTCTGGATGCGCCCAAAATGGCGACAAAGGCTGGCGCTTCAACAAACGCCGCTACGACGGCCAAACTAGCCAAGTGATGTCCTACCTCAACGGAATCCTCGCACAACGAGCTAAAAGGAACACTCCCTTACGTGACGACGTAGAACCGGGCATGGAATTCCATCACACCTACGCCTTGGCGTAATAAGATCGCCGCTAACGACACACACACACCTCCCTTGTTCAATCGCCTGAGTTGAACTCCCCCTCTCGCTTAAGGCGAAACAGTTTATCAAACACTTGCTGAAGCAGCACGAGACGGGAAAAGGCTGACGCCCCCGCCAAGAGCGGGAGCGCCGCACGAACGCACACACTATCCGACCTCTTAGATCGACGGCTCTCGGCTGAATGCCCCAGCAAGGAGCGTTAGGACGCCCGCAGTGGCGTGAGCCAAACGGCGTTACCACGTGACTCTCGACAGCCAATGGCGATGCGCCCAAAAAACAAATAAGTTCCGGTGACAAAGACAGCGCGAGGCCTCGAAGTCACACCAACAGCGTAAATTCTAGAAGGTTCGGAAATCCTGCAAGCGTTAACACCCGACTGTCAAAGTACCACAAAGGGGTGCCCCTGATGACGAGAAATACTGCGCTTGAGGCCAAATATGTGCAAAATCATTATTATGGAATTAGGCGATGAAGCCAAATAAGTAACTAAAAGGGTTTAACATACGGGCACGCTGCCCTAAAGCCTAGGTGGCTAATTAAAATACAAAATGACCTGACACATTGGTTACATAAACTATATCAGCGAGCATGGACAGAGAAAACTGTACCTCTACAGAATGCCATCATTCGGAAGTAGTGTAAAGCCGTGGGTCCCATGTTACTACGATGTGTAGCATGTAAAAGATCCTTGCTAAAGTTGGTACTAGTCTCGGCAAAATTCTAAGTAGGACTAAGGTACCTGGTACTCTGCATGCGTAGACCCTGTCGACAGGGTTGCCAAAAAGGGCCTATGAAGGTCTACTTGCTTGACATGAGTCTCCCCACAAATACTGCTACTACTACTACATACTACATAGGTACCAGAAGACAAAATTACAAATATGTAAATAAATATATCTACCAGTACTAGAATATGAAGCAGAAATAATAAATGTAAAAATAAAATATAGGCAGTAGGTAGCTGGTAAAACTTGGTTCGATAGAATTAGAAATAGGAAAATAATAGAATCGATAGACGTTACACCACTGGAACCAACACTAGAGAAAAACAATCAATGCTTCGTACATGTATTTCTCATGAATAAAACAAGACTGGCAAAGCAAGTTATGAAGGCATTGCCTGAGATAAGGAAAGGAAGAGGACGACTACGGGTGCAATGGCTGGACTGCATATTAGTGATGGAGAAGTTTCGATACTTTTGCGGACTCATTCATTCCAATCCCATTCCGCAAGTGGATCGAGTCCATCGGACTCGATCCTCGGATCGACATCGAAATTGAATGTGCATTTCAGACACCCGGGGTCCTCGGTCATTCCGGACCCGGAACGAACAACGCGAGTATCTTTGTTTTGGTGAGTGGTCACGCAGTCGGTAATTCAGTATGTTATAAGTCTCAGACATCAATTGGCACATACAAAGCCGCCAAAAGCCATAAATCACTGATAACTGATAAAAAAGCATGCAAGTTCGGCCGTATCATGTGTCGCCTGTCGACGTCGAGCCTTTAAAACGAACACCATCATCATTTGCTGTTCCCTATCAACACATTGTATTGTATTCTGTATTGAAATGGATTGAATTACGGAATGCCAAAGGAATGAATGTCCGCGAGGATTGAAGCCTCGCGACCTTTCGTTCCTCGGAACGATTCCGGACCGAAACTTGGACTCGATCCAAAACGATCCTGCCCCGGATTCGATCCTTGTATCGAATCCGACCGGATCGACACATCGCTACTGCATATATAGAATAGGAAAATAGAGAAGAAAATCAGAGCAAAATTTAAAAAAGTTGCTAACAACCGACCAATATAAAGAGGTGGGTACAAAATCCAACGCCATAAATCGAAATTGGAAATGATAAAACGAAGGATTATAATTGTTGCATTCGTTTTAATCAATATTTACACAACTGCAATTTAGATTATTTACTGTCTTAATATTTGCTTCATTTTTACACTTCTGCAGCAATTCGTGTATACCATATTAGGCTCATTTATAATTTTAAATTACCGCTCACGTTTCTTGCGTTAGGGAAGAAAGAACGGGTAACATTTCGTTTGTTGCTTCCCGCGTAGCTCGTCATTCTTGTATTCATCTTCAAGCTGAGAGGTTACTGATAAAGTGGGCGTTTTTGCGCTCGTCTGACATCTACCAGCGTAGGATGGGTTTGTGGCAAAGCAAACTGAAGAACCAACATGTGTGCTACCATAAATCGCCCCGTAAAAGAAAAGCAAACACGCTAATAGAAGCGCAAAACTCCGTGCTCCAGCTGTCCTGACGATCTGCGGGGTGTCCAAGTGAAAACGTGACGCGACAGACAGCGTAATGACTAAAACGTCAATAATTGAATTATGTGCCCTGGCGCACACCTCGCCTCTGCAATTTTAGAAATGTTTCAGCTATTCAAACCAAGCTATAGAGAATCCGAAATGTCGCAGAGAGTTAGTGTTCAACTCTTTCGGCTAACAAAAGTGATCATGCCCAATGTATGCCATCAGTAAAACGCAAATGGCGAGTTTAAAGCACGTCGTTGCAGAATTTTTTTTAGAATAATAGAGCCAAGTGTTAGACTCGGCTTGGAACCCAACCTGGTGGCCCGAAGAAAAACGAAATTAAAATATACAAATATGATGGCCACGCAATTAAATTGGCAATCTCGAGACCATAACATCCCTTCAGACTACCTAGTTCTAAGTTAACCAGAGGTTATGAAGCAATATTTGCTAGTGATGTGCTAATTGAACATAGCAGTTCGTTGAAGCCTTACCGTACCGCTCAAGCATATTATGATAAATTGTCGGATCTAATTAGCTTCACAAAACCAGCCTACTACTTTAGGAAATTTCCGATTATCGTTGAGATTTTCTGTCACGTTCCGGTCGTATTTAAGGAATTATTAATACCCTGATTGCAATAATCTCGTATCATTTCTTAGAATTCATTACCAAGGGCGGACCGACGCCCGATGTTCAGTTTTTATTATGCCCTCAAATTCTGCCTCGAGCTTGGCACCGGCGCTGGACCGGGTCCGGTTAACAGTCTTTCTAGCGCTCGGACACCCTGGATACCTGGGATTTCTATACTTAGCCGTCTCCCAAATATCGAACTGCACCCAATTAAGTGTCTATTGTTAATATGATATCGTAAGAGCTCTTTTTAAAATAGTTTCCATTACAGATCTCAATATTGTAATGCTCGAACTTCTTCTTGAGCTGCTGGATTGTGTGGGGCTTCTTATACACCTACTCTTTCAGATAAGACCAAAGAAAATTGTCGGGTGCATTTAAGTCGGGTGAACGTGGCGGTCATTAAATGCCGAGTTTCGTAAAATTATCCGTTCGCCAAAAATGTCTGATCTTCGTTTGCCACGTGGCATTCCTCGCATATAATATTTAATTTCACATTTAAAAATATAAGCCAAGTTATTTTTCTATGTTTTATATATTGTAATATGTTAGATTTAGGTAAGCATATTGTACTACTCTGTCAGTGCATTGTGCAGTAGAATTCGCCTATGCAGCGATAACTGGAGCTCAAGCTTGCAATGGGTGCTAGGAGACTTTTGATTAAGCAAATTACAAGAATAACCGATTTATTAGTTCGCGGCTTTGGCCAAGCAAGGTGTGCGTCTCTATGTGCCAGCGGCGAAGCGAATTGTGCCTACAAGTGTGAATTAGAAGCAGTCTAAAAGGGCCTTGCAGCCAATAACACAGGCCTGCAAATTGAAATTTTTTGATTTCTTTTTCACCGTAATGGGTGAATCGTATGTATTTTGGTGCGCTGGGTCCAAATATGACCTCAGTTTTTCTCCAGCACGTAGGAATTTTCCGCAAAATAAAAAGAAAGTTATGCAAAACCCGCAGTACATATAGGTAAAAATGCATTTTGAAATAAAAAAAAATATTACTAGTGGTTTATTTACATTTTTAAATACAATTTGATAAAAATAATATGTAGTATATACAATAAGGATTTATAATTCTTTATAATATCTACATCTTTTTGCCCCAAAACTCCGTTTTGAGCTTTTCCGTTTGTGTGGGATGTCTGGAAGTTCTCTATAAAGCATCCAACAGTAGTCTCCCACCATATTCACATCCCATCGTCCTTGGTACCTCCGTTCCATTTCTTTGATGTCTTGGTGGAACCTCTCGCCCTGCTCTTCACTTACGGCACCAAGGTTTTCTGGGAAATAACTCAAATGGGAGTTCAAAAAGTGAAGTTCAAGCTCATGGAGCACCCCAAGGTTTTAAAACATTTCAACATTTTATTTACAATTTCTTCTAATCCGGGTCCTTATTGTTCCCCAAAAACTTAGTCACAACTTCTTTAAATGATATCCACGTCTCTTTCTCAGCTTTTTTCATCACCTTTTCAAACTGATTGTCTTTCATTAGTTTCCGAATGTCCGGGCCAACAAAAACACCCTCCTTTAACTTTGCCTCAGACAGTCCCGGGAATTTCTTTTCAAGGTATTTGAACGTTTCGCCATCTTTTGGCAATGCCTTGACAAACTGCTTCATCAGTCCAAGCTTGATGTGAAGTGGGGGTAAAAGCACTTTTTTGGGATCAACCAAAGACTCAAAGTGAACATTTTTTTCTCCAACCTTCAAAGTTCTCGTTGGCCACACTTTTTGGCTCCAGTGCTGTGCTTTTGCCCGGCTATCCCACTCACATAGGAAACAGGGGAATTTCGTATAGCCACCTTGTTGTCCAAGCACCATAGAGATGACTTTGAGATCACCACAGATAGGCCATCCAAACTCCTTATATTTCAATTTATCAAGGATAAAAGCCATGTTGTCATACTTTTCTTTTAGATGCACAGAGTGCCCCACGGGTACAGAAGCGTATTTATTGCCGTTGTGTAGCAAAACTGCTTTTAAACTTCTTTTTGACGAGTCAATAAAAAGCCTCCATTCATCTGACACATGTTGAATGTTAAACATTGACATCAACTTGGGAACATCAGAACAATATACAAGTTCGCCATCTTGAGAAAAATTTGACTCAAATTGTTTTTCTCTGCTTCTGTACCAAGAGAATGAAGTTCCAGATCTCAACAAGTTCTTTTCTTGAAGTCTAGAGCCCAGTAATTCAGCAGACTCTTTAGAAAGCCCTAAATCACGAACGAGGTCGTTTAATTCTTCTTGTGAAAACTGTTGGGGTCCACAGTCTTCGACTTGAAACTCATCATCCAACTGCTCTGACTCGCTCTCTGATGACTCTGGCAAATCGTCAAAATTGTGTGGAGACACTGGTACTGGAATACCGGGTCCATGAGGCACAGGCCGAAGTGCAATTGCATGTTTGGGTAACATATATCTTTTTTATTTTTGGCATTGTACCCTTGTATGTTGCAAGAACGAAAGTAGCAGTCATCGCCGTGGTTTCTCGGCTCTCTCCAAATCATAGGCACCCCAAAACGAAAAGATTTCACCTTTCCTTTAGACCACATGCGAAGTCCTTCAACACAGCCTGAACACACTCCATGAGGGGCCCAAGATTTTTCTTGATCTCCGATCTTCACACCAAAATAGGCAAAGTACACTTTTTTAATAAATTCCGTAATACTTCGAGATTGTTTTTTTAATACAAGTTCGCCACAAATGTAACAGAAACTATCAGGATTATTAACACAAGCTCTTGAAGACATTTTGAAAGACACTTTAAGAATATTTAAATTGAAATGAACAAATCGAAGGACTACGAGGGCAATGGGAAATTCCAGGTTTCATTTGTCAATAATGTTCACCACAATTACGCTAATTACCAGAAAGAATTTCTCCTATTTATTTATGTACTTTTAATAACAAAAACATTTATTACAGTAACATTGGAATCTGAAAACACCGAAGAAAAGCGATAAACCTTAATTGCATACTATTAAGGTAATGGGTTTCCATGATTCATACGCTGACTAATACTGTTAAATATACTAATTTTTATCATATTTCATAGTTTCTAATATAAAACTATGAAGCCGAATAGGAAAAACAACTTTTTTCGGCATATTCATAAATATACGCCTTAAGGTAGGCAATCCCGCAGAAAAATGCATTTTGCGGAAAATGCTTACGTGCTGAGAAAAAACTGAGGGCATTTCCGAACTCAGCGCACCAAAATACATAAGAATCACCCATTATTTTAAAGAAAAAAATTTGGTCGCAGACCTGTGTAATTGCTGCACACTAGTAAAAGTGCAGCGAATAAGCTTCTGTGCATACGCAAACGTAATCTAAGCAGTGTACACGTAAGTACGCAATTTGTGCCATATTTAAGGGATCTTCAAAAGCGTCCATTTCGGGAAGCGTCAATTCAGCAGTTATCGAAAACCTGCCCGTCATCGGAGGATTTCCCAGCGTTCAGGGTAAATGACGCATTCTAAGACGTGCTCCATACAAGGGCATCTAGGAAGTTTCAAGACCGATTTCTAGATAAAATGATTATAGGTAAAAATACTAAGAATCGCTTTCAGCTGTGAGAAGTTTTTACGAATGTGCAAGAATGTGTTTAGGTGTGTAATTTGCGTGCGATTTGATTATATGCAAACGCGATCAAGGCCGACGTTAAGCCGGCACCGTACCAAGACATTTTGATATTTACGTTCTTTTAAAAGACTCTTATTTCATTGATAATTTGATACGTTTTTATTGAAAAACTACTAGAAATGTATTGGAAAAACTACATTTTGTTTGCGTCCTTACAAAAAGTTGTTGGTCAAAAGAGAGAAAAGTCTGAAATTTAATAATTAAAAAAACAATGTTAGCGACAATAGAGCAAAGCGAACCCTAACCCTTGAAGGCAAAAATAGTGACAAAAATGCTAATTATTGAACGAACCAAGATCGCAACTGGAATAATAAAACTAAGATACAAACAGGAATATTTTAAACCATAGCATAACAGCTACGAAAATACAAACAGATGTCACAGATGTTCAAGAAATAAAGATGGGGATAATGAATAAATAAATAAAAGAAGTTCAAGTTCTCTATACTGCAAAGAGAAAACGCAAAGACCAAGCGAAGTAAGTTTTTATGTAGCAAATATAATCAAAGGATATATTAAAGTTCATAATAGTAACTAAATGAAAGAATGGGTAAGTTAAAATAACTTTTATCAACATATATACCAAGAGAGAGAACAGAAAAACAATATCAGGAGCCTGTATTACAAAACCACCAAAGAAATGAGATATAAAACAGACATCAAAATGAGGGGATACAGAAATAAGGAAGGCAGAATATATGCAGAAAGATATCACAAAACTATTGCAGGATTATTTACTATGAAGAGATTCTAAATGAACGCAAAGCAAGCAACCATGTATTATAAGAAACTGAAGTCATTACAGCTCACTAAGATGAACAACATATACTATACTAAATTTCATGCAGTACTTTGGAACTAAGTAATAATCATAACTATGGCTGTGATTGGTCTAAACAAAGTCATCATTACAACCATCTGATTTTGTTTAAATTGCCAATTTAACATCAGATATGGATTCTAAAAATATAAAAGGAACATCAATTAATATTGGACAAAAAAGCTGGTCTACAATGTTTCTTTGGATTATATAGGACAAAAATATTGTAAAACGCGAGGAGTCGAGCAAACTTTTTTTTTCCCAGTATAAAATCGAGTTTGAGTTTAGAGCGCCGACTACTGCAGTCCTATTTGAAATTTAGTATAGCTCTTGTTCCAAAAGTCAAGGAAGTATTTAAATATAGCGAGAGGCAATGAAGTATTAGGAAGTGATAATATGGAATTAGAATCCCTGAAAGTATGATGAAAGTAAACTGAATGAACCAATATTTGCTACTCTTAATAGAAGATGTTCTTGATTGTGTAATTCAATACAATGCTTTTGATACGAAAAAATTATAAGAAGTGTAGAAGCAGGAAGAAATTCTAGAGGAATGGAATAAAAAATGGAGAAAGAAAATTGTCAAAAGTACAGGGACACACCAGACAGTATTAAATGCAACAATACAATTTTCAAGCAATTTTTTTAGAACGAATCATACGCACCATTAGCAAGAAGTTAGATCAGGGGCCTATTTTACCAAACTACTTTGCAACTTTTCACATTCCACTTTGCAATAATTGTCAATCAATTTTTGTTAGAAAAATATATTCTTTGAAAAGTGTTAAGTCCAGGTGAAAATCCCGGGTTTACTTTACGAATTCAGATCTCTCGTTCTTGTACAGCGCATTTCCAATCTTGTGCCTACTTGCAATCGCTTCCTCGTGCTCCAATATACACTGTTTCGAACCTACGGCGGTCCGTTGCTTTGCGCAATAGTCGCTCCCACCCCTGTCGTTTATCGAGACAGTTGACCATGTGTTCGTGCAGCTGTATATTTTACAATAGCGTCCTGCCCGTGCGTCTCCCCCCGCAATTTCGGTAGCGTTTCTTCTTTTCTTGTGGCAATTGACCCTAGGTAGCCAATCGGAGTTGTTTTATGCAAGCGGCCTCCACGGCTGCGGCCGTTGGAGTCCGCTGTGGATTATTCGAATTCTAACTGTCAAGCAGTGCAGTGGTGCGCCAAGTGTCCAAGACGCGGTGCAGCATAAATTGTATTGTTCGATTTGCTGTTGTTGTATCGTGTTGTCGCATAAGTTATGCATTAACCGTCGTTACGGATTTTTAAAAAGAAACCGATTTGAAGATACCTAAGTTTTGTTGGGTGGCATAAATCGTCGTTACGTGCTCCCGCCGTACTTGTTTATGCAAGGTTCTTTATGCTGTTATCATCGGGTTGTGAGCAACCTTCCCCTGGGGCACCTTTCTGATCGCAAACTTCCCACATTTTGCCATTTCTGGCTGCCGACTTTGTTCATTTTGACCGCTTGTTTCAGCGTTTCTGAATGACGGCTTTCCAGCTGGACATCAACACCAAGCTCGTTAATTAATCCCCAAGTATTGTCCAATTAGTTGTAATGTAGTGTACGGTAGAATCTAGAGTATAGCGAACCTTTTCACAGTGCGCGGAGTGACGCCAAATCCTTAATCAAACGCTATAATTTTGTATTGAGCGCTTGCATCTTAAATTTTAACACGTTGTAAAGCACCTTCAACGCTGATTGGCCCCGTCGACTATATTCTAATACGTTCATTGTTTATCACGTTTGCTTGTCACTTTAATTTAAGGATTTACTACTTGAGGTGTAACTGTACAATGGCTAACAATACATTTACACGGATATCAGTTATCTTTGTTTCTTTATGACTTCTGCATGCGTCCTATGTCCAATTTATGTGTTTTTCTCTAGCTGTAAAGATCAATGTAGGGTGAAGCGACGGGAGCTGTTTAACCGCCTCTGAAGGTAAGTTCCCCAGCCAGTTGGAGATGCCGCCGAAGATTGTTGACACGATTGCAAGTCCTGGACTTCGGGCTTGTACCAAGTCTTGTCCCCATCCCAATTCAAGCCCGTGACGCCTTAATACCCCTTCCTTTTTACTTGTCTCGTGTATGACCACCCCTATTGCCACGGGACTTCGCCCTAATTAACAGCCTGGTCAGATAGAACCACACTCATCTCCGTGAGTGTAGTCGGTCAACTATTGTGTTGCACAACTGTTGAGACGTCATTAGGGCGAATTCTTCTAGCTAGCATTTTTGCCCCATAGTGTACCGAGTGCCATTGCCGTAAAAATGCATTTTTTCTGTAACAAACTGGCTTGTGTTGTAATACCGGTTTCGACTGTAAGATAATAATAATAATAATTTTATTGTGCGGGTATACATAAATAAAAATTGTACATGCACTCGTCACAAATTTGCTACACAAATAAATCGTATAACACACAAATTTACACTTACACATTAAAATATTCTGGTATTGAATAAAAGCATTTTTCTGTTAGGTACGATTTTAAATTAGATTTAAAGCTATACACTGTCGTAAAGATTATTTCTGCGTGTAACGAAAGTTTAAAAGTAACATTTTATCAAATGCAAGTGGACAGTTGAAAACTAGTAAAGTTGATTAATAGTTATTTACTATACATGTGGGATAACAGCATCATTAATATACGTGTGTGTAAGTTACAAACGAGTGCGTAGCACGAGTTATGTAAGCGCACAAGTATATTAATGATGCATTATCACACATGTATTGTACAAAATTTTATCTACGACTGCCTAAAATTGAGAAAAGTGCATTAAGAGAAATGTCAGATCTGTCATTTTAAAAAATATTTTAGTAGGCAAATGTTATTAGCAGAGTCCGTCAAAAGATTCCCGTATTTTTTCAAAATATAGCATAGCAAAATGGCATTTATTTTTTCAAAATATGGCATATCAAATGGCATTTAATTCAAAATAAAGCATAAAAAATTGTAAGTATTTGTTTCAAAAAGTTGAAATTTTAGAAAAAATTTCACCAGTAATATTAAAAAACCCACAACACAAATACAAAAAACAAAGTAATCTGATAAAAATGACGGACACAAGGCAAATGAGTGCAACGTAGGTATCCTAGGTGCATTGAAGGGAAGGGAGAGAGCGCGGGGTTGTTGTTGATGAGTGGACGTAACGGAATACTTACCTGAGCGTTGAGGCGCGCGACGAGCGGTCACCCCCGCCCCGGGTCATCGACCTTAGTACCTGGCACTCACCAAAACTTCTGCATGTTTATTTTAAAATTTGTAAGCCCTTTTGTTGTGAATTATTCACATAATATTGATTTTGATTGAAATATAGCATTAAAATATGGCATTTATTCAAAATATAGAATTTATCACGAAAAGGGGCATTTTATAGCATTTATGGCACCAACAAATGTGGTTCATTCCACCCCTTCCTACGTGAAATGACTAAATACGAAATCTGGCCCGAAAGAGGCCTACAGTAAGAAACATGGCAAAATGGCATTTGGCGGACTCTAGTCATTAGGTATGTCATTCATTTAACACTATTTCAGTTACGTAATGAAGTCATTACACAACTCAGTTGCGTAATGAAACCATTACATAACTGAGTGGTGTAATGAGCTTCATTACCTAACTGAAATAGTGTCAAATGAGTGACGTAATGAGTTACTTATCCCACTGGAGTAGATAATAGTACATTACGCAACTACTTAGAAAAATGGTGTTTTACCGAACAAGTATGGCTGATTTGAGTACGAGCGTTAGCGAGTACTTAAACGTCCATACGAGTTCACTAAAACCACTTTCCTAACGTGTTCCGTATACTATTTTATCGCATTTCATAGGAAGTGTAAAATATTAAATTCTTATATAAAAGTGACACTAAATGTCAAAACATAACCAAGCTGGGCAAAACTCGTTTCTATGTACTGTAGCAGATTAAACAGGGCAATGGCCGGGCTCGGTAGATCAGTAGTTAAGCATTCTAACTACTGATCTAAGGTCGCGAGTTCGATCCCCGGTCCCAGTGAGATTTAAACTTTTATTTTAATGCGGATGAAAACCTATATGACAGAATGCCATATGCCATCATTCGAAAGTGATGTAAAGCCGTGGGTCTCATGTTGCTAAGGTGTGTAGCATGTAAAAGTAGGGCTTTGACCATATGACCACAGAAGTCGGAAAGTGCTATTGCTACAAAAGAAACCTAGGACAACGTGTTTTAGCTGTCCGAATCTGAATTTTAATTGACTGAGATGTAAATAACTTTCAAATTATTTCAAAACACTGTCAATCATGTCTAAAGTAAGTTCAGTTTCAAAAGCTAGGATTAATTCTTACTTAGAAAACGGTGTAACTATTAAGCAAATTACACATTTATTTAGTTTTATAATTGTTTTATATTATAGCTTTTGATATTATAATTTGATATGACATGTGATTAATTCTAACCTGTCAAATGACAGTTAAGGTAATTTAATCAACTAAAATACTAATGAAAATGCATTGCTAATCGATTAGAAGCGGTCCTAGTCATGGGCGTAGCCAGGCAGGGCAGGGGTGGGCAGTTGCCCACCCCTAAACATTTGTAAAGAGCAAAAGACAGTTAATTTATAATCACTTTTGCAATTCACATTCTACACGATTTAAAAAAAAGAAGCTATAATAGGTTATACATATGATTCTAAATAAAAACAAATGAAGAAGAAGCACGCTCATACGACTCAATCCACTGTATACCGTACTATCGAGCTATACATGTTACAACAATAAGGGTATTTCGTTCTGGGATAAGTATCACTCCTCAGCTCGTATCCGTGGCAATAGCGTGGTTCAAAACTAATGAAAAAATAATAAAAATTAAAATATTTTAAGTTCGAAAAACCAAATTCAATAAGCGCGCCAATTAATGTGTAAATATATAATCTAGATGTAGATGTTAATACACGCCAAATATCGAACGTGCACGTTTTTGTTCCATTTCCAATTTGTGACTGTGTATGTGTATGTTCTGTTCCGAGAAAAGAAACTCAAAAACTTGCCATGACACTTAAAAATTATATAAAGTACACAGTTGTTCTATGTAATTTTGAAAATCAGGCGGAACTGTGGTAAAATCACTGGAAGGATAAAAAATAATGTCAGAAGACCGTTTTAGTGAACTATTTCTGCCAAGTGTACTAACAAAAATGATACTGGAAAAAAGGAAGGAGCTAGTAGATGAGACCCTAAAACGATCTGTAGATGATCTGCGAAAACTGATAATTTTTTAAATGTGCAAAACATGAAATACAATTATAATAATAATAGTAGTTAATTAGTTAATTGTATATATAAATTTTTGCTCCTCTCTAACTGGAATTCTGGCTATGCCCTTGGTCCTAGTTTTATATGGTACCAATAGTACCTTGTCCATTAATAAACAATAAGCAGTTCCAGTTGATGTTATGCGTTTGGCGGTACTGAAGTGTATTATTGGTGGCACTGTCAGTTTATGTCAAATTCGAGGTTAGCAGATTAAGTTTTCCGTCATTTTGTGTCAAAACTGACGCAAAACCTAACCTACTAACTTCGAATATGACACAGACTGACTGTGGCACCAACAGTACACTTGAGTTGCTATGGTGCAAAATACCACTTTACTCAACGATTTTGAACGTAGAAATGTAGTACATTAGCATATGAAATGCGATAAAATGTTTTTCAGGTACTGTCGGGAAATGTACTGCATTTTTAAAATTCAAAGTCATTTATAAAAGTAATACATTTCCGCATAGCAATACTTTTCTGCATAGCAGCGTAAATTGTTTAGAAAAGTAGCAGTCTTCTGCATAGCAACAAACAGATTCATTTTTAGATGCACAATATTTCAAATGATTTTTGATATGTTTATGTCAAAACTTTAAATCATTTTCCTACAGTACGTCATAAAATAGATGTGCAACACGTAAAAAAACAAAATTTGTCTCAACTTGTTGTGCAATATAGGTACTATTATAAAACTCAAAAACTTTTTTCCTTTCAAAATTTAACATGCAAAGTGAAAAGTTGCAAAATAGTACGGTGCAGTAGACCTCACGACAATGTATCTTGGTACATACCGATGGGGCCATAATTATATAGAATGATTAAAAATTATTTTCATCTAAACTGCTCAACAATTGAAGTAGCCCAGCAACAAAAATTATGCTACCATGTTTATTTTAAAACAAAACAATATCGTATGTAGCTGACAACTGTAGTATTTGTTGATACAAGCTTCTGTTAAAAATAAAATAAGATTGCTACATTATTAGGCTATCAAACTTAATATTTATTACTTTAATCGTAGGTAAAGGTATTTTTACTTATAATTTATTTAAAATGTTTTAATGCGATTTATGTTCTTATAGTATGTCCAGACGATGTTAGGAAGTATATCGAGTAAGAGGTCCCACTCGATACTAACTTAAAAACTGCGTTTAAAAAATATTTAAACAAATGTTTTTTTGTGTTACTTTATTGTTTTATAATTAATTGCGTTAAAGACTCCAAATTATTGTTAATTACAATGAAACTTGATATGATCCAGAGGCACGCAAGGGCCTCCGCCATCATATGTACGTATGGTACGCCCTCGCCACGCAATCAGAATCAAGAACAAAACAAAAATTAATAAATACATCGCGAGCCCAAAAGAACGCTATGCACAGCTGCCGAGCCTAAACCGCGTAAACAGTTCTCACGGCCGGCTCGAGCGCTAAAACCTTCATAAATACATCAAAGCTAAGACGACAGTTAGACAACAGCGAAAACGCCGGCTGTAAACGGGCCCACCGCGCGGAAGCTGCCGCGACAAGTGCAGAAATCGTGATTATACACCGATAGGCGCTTTTGTTTCGGTTAGGAAGCGCGGAAGAGCAAGATTTGAATGCGGGGAAATTCACGCATCAGCCCAGTACGCGCCGCCGAAGAAACAAACCCCATAAACGCACATCGGTACACGATCCAACACTGCCATAACAAAAGCAATAAAAGGCTTTCGGGACCTTTTACAAACAGTTAAATTTGCCGATACAACGGAAACATTTACAGCACCGAGGCGCCGGCAAGGCTAGGAAAGAGCCGAGTTCAAGCCGCGGTCAAGAAGACAATAGGAATATATATCGCGAGGGCTAATTAAATTAGAAACACACAAATCACGGAACTAGTGCGAAGGCGAGACAACGAACGCGAACGCAGAGCAGTTCACCGATCGCCGCTTCTGCAAAAGAAAAAGCTCGCACAGCAAGCATATGAATGTTAGTGTAGGATAAGTTTAATCGAGAATAAGAACCAAATTGCAAGCGAAACTGGCCGAGTAAGGACTCAAAATTCAAGTTGGTTTTAGACAAAAACCGTACTCTTGGTTTCAACGTAAGAGAACTTCGCGCCGCGGCGTAGAAAAAAACTCAGAGCTCGGCCCCGACGTAAATAATCCCATCCAAGAGATTACAAATCGCAGCTTTATTATTAGACGAGCAAAACATATGAAATAAAGGCTCAAAATGCGAGTTTTTCCAAGACGAAAACGATGCAGAGATTTTCATCAAGGTAGCACTTCGCGCCGCGGAGAACCGAGCCGCGGATGCAAATTATATCAAATCTGCAAGCGTCCCCACTACCGTTCAGCCAATCACGAGCAAGGGTGCGGCAGCCAAAGCCGGCCAGGCCCTTATAAACCCCGGTGTTTCTTGAGGAAGAGGAGAGTTCCAGCCATCAGTCCAGCCATCAACATCGAGTTCAAAACACTTTCCTTTAACACGCACCCTCGTGCGGACTAAAGGCTAAGTGTCAGCGGGACTTAGCCGAATCACGAGTTCCACACGCTTTCCTTTAACACGCACCCTCGTGTGGACTAAAGGCTAAGTGTCAGCGGGACTTAGCCGAATCACGAGTTCCACACGCTTTCCTTTAACACGCACCCTCGTGCGGACTAAAGGCTAAGTGTCAGCGGGACTTAGCCGAATCACCAGTTCCAAAACACTTCCTTTAACACGCACCCTTGTGCGGACTAAAGGCTAAGTGTCCTCGGGACATAGCCGTTTAGCCAGCAAGTGCCATATGGACAGAGGATGACGTAAGCAGGCCGCCACAACGCACCTTCCAGTGTTTAATTGATGTGTTTGGTTTTGTTGTCTCGTTTTGTTTTGTTTTTTTTGTGTTAATTTGTTTGTCCTTCCTTGCCCCTCCTTAAGTTGAAGGCCTTGTTCGACCGTCTGTTTGGGCCCACGTCGCCCGCCACCCCCGAAGCAGCCAGTCCTCACGGAGCACCTCAAGGACACCGGCCCCGGACGCCAGGCCGCGCCTCCATCCCCAGCCCGGCGGTGGACCCGCCCTCCGCTCCGACCGACCGTAGCCACCCGCGGACCCCCGCCCCCGGCGACGAAGGCCTCCACCACTCTCCAGTGCCGGAGTGGGAACTACACCTCCACCCCGAGCCCTTCGAACGACACGAGTTCGAGCAGCTGTGGAACGCCGTCCTCCGAAGCGCCGCCGCCCCCATACCCTGGGCACTCCAAGAGGTGGACCTGCCCCCGCGCCGCCACCCAGGAAGCAACCTCCGGTCCTCCCCCCGGGACCCCAGGCGCCACGCGTGCGCCCTCCGGCGCCCGCTAGCACCCCTGAGCCAACAGCCCCGGCTCATCCCCGGCAGTCGCCGCGGACAACGCCTTCGGTCGAAAGGACGCCGCCGCTCCGAAACGCGCTGCCACTCCCCGGCACCGCCCCCTCGTCGCGAGAATCGCTCAGCCCCGGATCGGCCTCGCCGCCCAGCGCCGCGCCCTCCACAGCGCCGACGCCCGTCGCCACCGCCCCGGAGTCACCACCCGCCGCCGTCCGGTTCAAGCAGGCCCCGAGCCCCAACGCCGAGTCCTCGGTGCCGCCACCAGCACCAGGCCCCCCGCCACCCTCGGCGCCCCCTCCCGCCCCGCTAACGGGAGAGCCGTCCAGGCGTCCGATTGCCCTCTTTTGTATATAGGTGTAAATACTGAATAAAGAACATAAAAAGAACTTTGTAAATAAATTTGTGTCTCTCTCTCTCTCTCTCTCTCTCTCTCTGTCTTGCTCTCACTCTGAGGTCTGCCCCGCCTACCGGGGAAAGCACCATTGGCCGACTGAGTTACCAGGGCAAAAACACCAGTTGCCGGAAGCCATTTTGCTTAACCCTCGCCCGCCCTCGAACGAGGCCACGGGACTGAGTCGTGTTAATTGGCGCCCAAAAACGTGGGGCCTGTTTTGGTGGAGACCAGAAGGAAGACACGCAGCCAACAATGGTCAAGACCAAGAGCAAAAGAAACATGGGAGAAACCCCAGAGAGGAGCGAGGAGCAGGCGCAAGCAGCACAGACAAGTGGAAGCCTGCACAGCTCCGATGTAATCGCCGCGTCACTATTCCAATGTGGACAAAGGACGCCGCCCCCGAGCGAGAGCCCGGCACAACGACCGGCCAGCAGGGAACCACTACCCCCCTGGAACGCACTACCACGCGAACCTGGAACAACGGCGGCTCAGCCCGTTAAATTCTGGGTATCGAGAATGCCCAGTGGCGCCCAACACACCCCCAGGGAACGCCAACCGACTCAAGCACGGTGGCCTTTTCTGCCGAACAATTTCGAACTCTCCTGGCGACCATAGCAGCACCCAAAAAGGTCGACCCCGTCCCCGTTTTCAAGGGAGAAGATTTGGACGATCCCCAGGAGTTCCTGGACCATTGTGTCCGATCAAGCGCAGGGAGGCTGCTCCAACGGAGAACTACTCAAGGTAGCAACAGGCGCCCTACAGAGCAAAGCCAGTCAATGGTGGCGGCCCTACGCATCGTTACCATTGGCATGGACGGAGTTCGAGGAACGCTTCAAAAAAAAATTCGACAGCCCGGAAATCCGCGCTGCCCTGACCACCCAACTTTACGGCCAGAAGCAAGGAGCCCGGGAAAACGCCGAGATATTTCTCCTGCGAAAAATTCAATTGGTACGACGCCTGGAAGTACAGCAACCGATGCAGTCCTTGGTAGCCATCTTGGTGGAGCTGCTCAAACCAGCCATCCGGCCATACTTGAGGCTCGCCCCACCCATGAGCATGGATGAACTACTCGACAAAGTCGCCGCCATTGAAAAAGATTTGGAGGATCAAGCCCCACCCCCAGCCCGGGAAATCCGTCCCCGCGAGAACCCGAACCCCGCACTGCCCCGTTGTTATTAGTGCCCGGGCTACCATTTCATTAGGGACTGCCCCCAGCGCCGCCAACCAGAGCCAACGCGCCCTAATGCACCCGCACGAGCTGCCAACAACCCACCGATCACCCGGACGGAACCGCCCCGCGACGAGACGTCGGGAAACGGAGGAAGGCCGGGGCGAGTCAACGCCGAGACCCAGCCCACGGCCCAGGCCAGTGCCACGCGCTAAGCGCCCCCCTTGGTCGGCCCCTGCCCCGTATTCTCGTGCGACTCGAGCCCGGAAAGCAGGAGGTTCACGCTCTAGTAGACTCGGCCGCCACATATAATTTCATCAACGCCCAATGGGTTCAAGGCGACGACATCAAACCATACCACCATTCGGAAGCTAAGATGGCCCAAGAGAATGCCACCACTTTTTTGTTTTCTTTTCCAATTTTTTTTATTAACTCCTATTTTAAATAGAACACCCAGTATATTATTACATTCTTGAATTCAGCTTAAAATTTTAGAGAAAATTTTTCTCTTGAACTAACGCTCTATTGTGTACGGCTTTTGTACAAATTGCAATTTTTGAAAATTTTTGACAAATGCTTGTATGTATGTAGGTATGTATGTATAATACTTGCGGTGTAGAAGCTGCTGCTTTATGTGCTTGCATTTGGCGGTACAATGCTCAACTTGTCCCGGATTCGGGATACAAAGTTAAAGATTAAAAATCAAATTTTGGCCAATAGGCCAGTCGATAAGTCTTTTGAAATGGCTGTTAGCGGGAGTAATTCCGGATGATTCAATTAGGTACAACATTTTATATCTGCATGCATTTAGTGGCTGGGATACTGTTTCCGCACTATACAGGCAGGGGAAAATGAAGTTCGTTAAACTTCTACAGAAAGAGAAAAACTTACAGAAGGCTGTTCAAATTTTCAAAGACCCAAACGCGTCCCCAGAGGAAATAGATAAAGTGGGAGAACAATTTGTTCTTCTTCTGTATGGATCAACACACTGTGTATCATTGAACAGGTATAGATACCAGTGTTTCGTACAATCTATTAACAGAAGTTTACCAAATCTAGCATCATTACCACCAACCAAAGACGCAGCTCGCTTGCACTCGTTCCGTACTTACAACCAAATTCAGCTATGGTATGGAAACGAAAAATCACCTTTCGAGTGGGGATGGAGAAATTCAAAGAATGGATTAATGCCCATTCCCACTGTACAAGACGCAGCTCCCCAAGAATTACTGAAACTAATTTCTTGTAAATGCGCCAAAGGTTGTAATGTATCTTGTCGCAAAGCAGGTTTTCATTGCTCAGTAATATGTGGTTTCTGTCAGGGCAAATCTTGTTTGAATACTGTGGACGTGATCGAAGTAGACGACGACGAGGACTTGCATATCGATCTAGAACAATCAATAGAACATCCCCAAGATTATGAAGCAAATTCGGAACACGAGACAGATATTGTTGAAACTCAAAGTGATATTGAACAACCACCAACATCAAAAAGGCAAAAAAAAAATTGATGAGCAGTCAACTTCAAAAGAAACTTAAAGTTAGCAAAGTTGGAGTAGTGGAACGTCAATAATAATTAAAAAAAATCTGGTGTGATACACGCACACAACTTCCTTTCATAGTGATTTTATAATTAGCCAAAATTAGATTTTTAATCTTTAACTTTGTATCCCGAATCCGGGGCAAGTTGAGCATTGTACCGCCAGATGCAAGCACATAAAGCACCAGCCTCTACACCGCAAGGTAAAACGAGGTTATCGATTATACATACATACATAGGTCCATACATTCAAGCATTTGTCAAAAATTTTCAAAAATTGCAATTTGTACAGAAACCATACAAAATAGAGCGTTAGTTCAAGATACAAATTTTCTCTAAAATTTTAAGCTGAATTCAAGAATGTAATAATATACTGGGTGTTCTATTTAAAATAGGAGTTAATAAAAAAAATTGGGAAAGAAAACAAAAGAAACCCATTTTAGAGGTATTCGACTGAAAAATTGTCTAGCTCACATCAATACACAATAAAAATTTAATAAAATTGTAAAGTTTGAAAAAAATCGTTAGAGCCGTTTTTGAAAAAATCCAAAAAAACTGAAAAATCACAGGAGTAAACACCTACTTCCGGTTATGCGATTTTCTTCAAAAGCTTGCTGTCACATCTAGATAGTAGACAAAACTTATATATGAAGTTTCAACGTCATACCTCTTTTCGTTTTGAGATATTCTGTTCACAAACAGACACACAGACAGAGCAATGAACAAAAACATGTTTTTTGGGTTCAGGGCACTTTAAAACGTGAAGATCTGTTGAAAACTCAATTTCGAATTTTTGGGGTGAATCCAATACTTCTTTTATCGTAAAAGAAAGTAACAAGCAAATGCTCGAAAAAAAATACATTTCGACGCCTATGAATTCGAAACAAGCGAATATATGACAAAAATGTATAGAACATTTTTTGTAGAGAATTTACTCTTCTTTAATTTTGATAACTACGTATTTTGCTCAAAAGTTGATACTAATCGAGATATTCACTAATATTAGGAAAAATATAAAAATTTAGACCTTTTTTTAAGCATAGCGGTTAAATCCGGGCCTGTCAAGGGGTGCAAAATTAATATATATTTTCTGAGTCCCAACAGAACAGATTAAAATTTATTCCAGCTTGTCCGGAATTATTCCCGCTAAAATGTACTTGTCGACTGGCCTAATATTTAAATGGTAACTTTTAGCAAAAACAGTTTTAATATTTCTGGTTTGCAATTGTCAATGGTTTTTCATAAGTAGATACTTAACACCATAAACAGAAACAACCTTCTAACTTCCTTATTTATAAAAATTTCAGAATAAAACTATACAGGGTGTCCAGTAAATGTGTTCCGTAAATTTAATTATATTTTCAGCGATGAAAACCAAGCATAAAAGTTCTTATGAACATGAACCTACACGGCTTCATTTTCAAGATAGGGGATGTTGAAGTTTAAAAAAATTTTTTTTTAATCTGGAAAACTCGTAGAGGTATTCTAATAAAATTTGGTGTAGCTTCTTTAACCTGTATTTTGAAAACAAAGCCGTTGAAGTCCCATTAACGTCCAATGAACGAAACTGCTGATACAAATTTTTCCATTTTTTTCGAAAAAGCTTTATTCTATCAAATAAAAAAATTCAAAAATAAAAGATGCATCTTTTGTATAGTTTCAATGGATGAAGCTAAAAAACTTGTCGTATTGCCTAAAAACAGGGGCGTACCAGATTTTTTTAAAATGAGATAACTGACGTGGCCCCGATGCACGCCAATTGGAAATAAATAAAATTTATTTTGACCAAACAGAATACCCTAGGCGTTTCCCAGCTTTTTGAAAAAAAATTATCTTTGCTTAAACTTCAACATTCTGTATTTTGAAAACGAAGTCGTGTAGGTTCCGTGTTTATATGAACTTTTATGCTCGGTTTCAATCGCTGAATCTAAATTTACGGAACACCTTTACTGGACACCCGGTATAGCACAAGCAAAATAAAAAATTAAGACAATACTTTTATATTGAAAGTGTGAATAATAAAGTATTTTATTAATAAATTTATTTAAGTAGTTCAGGTACAAAATAAGCAATTTTTCTTATCCTAAATAATCACTTTACTGGACACCCTGTATAGCACAAGCAAAATAAAAAATTAGGCAACACTTTTATATTGAAAGTGTGAATAATAAAGTCTTTTATTAATAAATTTATTTAAGTAGTTCAGGTACAAAATACGCAATTTTTCTTATCCTAAATAATCACTTCACTTTACAGCTATTCCAAGTTGAGTTTAAGTGCTTCTCTTGCCTTTGATATGCACATATCAACCTTGTTTTGATCGGCAGAGTATTTTTTGGCTTTTTTAATATGTTTTTTAATCGCTCCATGTAACATACGACACTGCATTTTATCAATTTTTTTGAAAAATTCTGAATGCTGCTCTTGAATTTTTTCGAAGTCTTTTGAAAATAATTGCAGGTCTTTTAAAGTTTTTATATTGCCAATTAGTAAATCAAGAGACGACGAACTAGATTTACGCTTTTTCCGTTTATTATGTTTTGGTTTAGTGTTGGTTTTAGTAGGTGATTTTAATTCCTTATTATTATTAACTACTTTTCGATTTTTCTTTATACAATCGTTTGGCGAAACGGGAACACTACTTGCACCTATCACTTCACCTACATCTTCATCCATAGTCAAATCCCACAACTTATTCTTTTTGCTGTTCAAGCCATCACCAACATTTTCATCGTTTTTAACTTCAATAAATTCATTTACAATTTCAACATCATCATCTATTTCAATGTAATCACCACAGAATTCAACATCGCTATCTGCATCTATGCTACTCAAGAGGTTAAATATTGAAAGCACTTTCAATTTGCGTTTTTTAACTTTAGCCTCAGCCAAGCACAACATATCAGTGCCTAGCCAAGATTCTAAATCAGCTGGTAGGCAGTAGTCGAGAGGCAACCAGGGAACGCCCACTACTTGCAAAGTTTCAGCGAAGGGAAGAAGCTGTGAATAAAGCCTACAACAAGACCGGAACAGGTTCCTAGTAAGAACAAACAGCCGCGAGCTGACTCCATAGCAAATTAAAGCAATGTTCCAAAATTGGCCAAGATTAATTCGACAGCCCATTAGCTGGGCGGCAGTTTTCGCTTGATCTATTGCTCGAATGAGCAGTTTTGAAAGACCCTGTAAACGGACCAGCACGTAGTGCAGGATATTCCGTGAAGGCAAATACATGCTCAGGCTCTGCTTCTGCGGCACCAAGTCGATCAAAGTTTGCAACAGCTGAGGAATGTCCATTCGCAAATACTGCAGCAAGGCACGGTTCGTCTTTTCCATAGCTTTAAAGGCTTTTTCGCTTCGGAACTTCATTTTCATGCGGTATATGCACCTAGAAAGAATAGCAGCTTCCTTTTGCAGCTGCTTTTGATTTGTAAAGTTAGTAATGGCCTTCCTGAGGGTATCATGAAGTGCACCAATATCTAGGACAAAATTTGTTCGGTTTCTTTGTTTATGCATAAAAATAATTAAGAATATTTACCAACTCTGTAGTTTGTGGCTAAATATGTACTTATTGGTGGCGATTCTAAATTTTTAACGTTCCACAAATCCATTTTTAAATGATTGAGGTTAGTAAACAATTTACAATGCTTTGCTTTTAGGTTATGTGGAAGTGGTTATAGTGCCGTTGCCGGGATTATAAGGTATACTGAAACGAAATAATTATCAAATATTATTTTTACTTCCTTTTACTATAAAGGAAGTATTGGATTCACCCCAAAAATTCGAAATTCAACGGATCTTCACGTTTTAGAGTCCTCTGATCCCAAAAAACATATTTTTTTTCATTGGTCTGTCTGTCTGTGTGTGTCTGTGTGTGTGTCTGTGAACAGAATATCTCAAAAACGAAAAGAGGTATGGCGTTGAAACTTCATATATAAGTTTTGTGTACTATGTAGATAAGACAGCAAGCTTTTGAAGAAAATCGCATAACCGGAAGTAGGTGTTTACTCTTGTAATTTTTCAGTTTTTTTCGATTTTTTCAAAAACGGCTTTAACGATTTTTTTTAAACTTTACATTTTTCTTACATTTTTAATGTGTATTGATGTGAGATAGGTGATTTTCCAGTTGAATACTTCTAAAGTGGGTTTCTTTTGTTTTTTTTTCTATTTTTTTTATTAACTCTTATTTTAAATAAAACACCCGGTATATTATTACATTTTTGAATTCACCTTAAAATTCTAGAGAAAATCGTACGACACTCATTAATGGCCAATAGAAAAATTAGTTCACGAGCCGTATCCAAGACAACAAAAAAATTTCTTGGAAATTTTTTGTAGGTAGACATTACTTCTTTTTAGGGTTTGTGTCGTTACGATTTTCTTACCGAATCTGCATTCGAACATTAATTCATATCCGCAAATTATTTTTCAACGTCCTCGCGTACCGCTCGGGCAAATTAATAGGACGTTGTTGAAACGCACTCAAAAAAATTTCCGGAAAGAATTAATGCTCTTATGAGATTATATGTGAAAATTTGTCTCTTCAACTAACACTCGATTTTGTACCGTTTTTGTAGAATTTGTAATTTTTGAAAATTTTTAACAAATGGTTAAAAATTAAAAATGATATTTTTGACTAATTATAAGATCACTGTAAAAGGAAGTTGTGTGAGTGTATCACACCAGATTTTTCTGTCCCTTCCGTTAACTACAGAATAAAAACGGTATTTGGCATCAGCCATTTAGTACTGTCTTAAAGTTTACTCATTGAAAAAATACAAAAAAAATGGATACCTAATTTTAACTTTAATGTGTGTATGTATTATCAGCAACCTCATTTCACTTGACGGTATAGATCTACAAATAAACAAATAGTGTATTACATAAAAAGCCAGAAAATTAAAGTTTTACAGGACAAGGGGGCTGTTTGAAATACGAGGCCCATAGGCCGACTATTTTAAGCTGCCGAGTCGAGGAATTACAGTTGTCTGACGCATTATGTATTTTATTTTTTCTGAAACCATATAAATTTTAGTAAAAAATAATTTTTCACAAATGACTCAAATTTCTTACATTTTTTTTGTAAGAATAGGTAATAATCGTTGACTAATAATTTAGTCTATATTAATATTATTGATAAAAATAAATAAAAAGCTTACTTAACTTTGTAGTTATTTATTTCAGTCATATAAAATACTCTCCTGACTAGCCAAAAGAGTATTTTCATGACTGTTTTTATATAGATTTAGTTGTGTTTATTTGAGTCAGGTAAAATACTATTCCGACAGCAATTTCAAGATTGTTTTTGTAAAGATTGAGCTGCTATACCAAAATGAGTCTCCTAAAGCCTACTATAAATAACTGTTTCAGAAAAAAAATCGAGTGAATAAAATTAATATTTATAGTAGTCTGAATATTGAAAACAACATACCCACGTAATATAGGCAACCCATTTAAAGCTGTTGGCAACGATATTATGAAGAGTAAATTTATAGTAGGTAGTGGCGTATATTATAGCTATTAACATATCTAGGAATGTTATGATTCATAACATCCGTGATTTGTTCAATAGTTTATCGGTTGCTATATGGTTATGGTTGCCATGTAGGGTAATATTCTTTAACCCTACAGATAAGTTATGATCTAGTTACCAGCTTACTTTTGTATATGTAAACAAAGGCTTAATATCCTGAAACAGATAAAAGAATTAACATATAATAGGAAGCTACTTATGCGAAACATAAAAGGTGAGTAACTTAGCTCTGTATGTAATAGTCTAAGAGCTGGTGACATTTTTTGGTGATCATTTAGTTAAGGCCTATTTTTTGAGAGAATGTTGCTGGAGGCATGTATAAGTGTCATCTGTAAGGATTCTCCTAGATAGCGGTATCGGAGGGAGGCAGAACACCCTAAATGTGCACTGTCAGTATATGTCAAATTCGAGGTGAGCCGGTTAGGTTTTGTGTCAGTTTGTGTCAAAACCAAGAAAACTATACTAAGGACACGCAACTCCCGTTTCGAAGCGGACCGCTAAAAGCTGACAAGTAAGGCGGCCGTGGTGTACAATTATTCATTCACAAAACTCGTGAACTGTCAATGTCAAACATTTGCTGAGTGTAACTGGAAATTCGGACCATGTTTTAACAATGAATAACACACTTGAAATACACTCCATTGGATTAACAACCGTAAACTGGCTTTTAACCGCGATTACAGGTTAATTTAGCTCGCTTCCAACTCTCGAACGGCATTACACGCTGTCGACAGCGCCGCGACGGCTATCCCCGACATAAGGGCCGCTTTTATATACAGCCGTCATAGGAAGTTGCATCTCCTTAGTATAGTCTTCTTGGTCAAAACTGACGGAAAACCTAACCTGCTAACCTCGAATTTGACATAGACTTACAATGCCACCAACCTATTATTCATATGTTTCAATTTCCACAGCCGCCCCTTATGGACTTTTTTAGTGTAAGTTATGTCAAATTCGAGGTTAGCAGGTTATTTTTCCGTCAGTTTTGACACAAACTGACACAAAACCTAACCGGCTCACCTCGAATTTGACATATACTGACAGTGCACATTTAGGGTGTTCTGCCTCCCTCCGATACCGCTATCTAGGAGAATCCTTACAGCTGACACTTATACATGCCTCCAGCAACATTCTCTCAAAAAATAGGCCTTAACTAAATGATCACCAAAAAATGTCACCAGCTCTCCTACTATAACTGTTGTTGATGCTGAAATATTAAGCTTATGAAGCAGCTTTTGTAAACTATCATCTTCATCGCCTGGTAACAATTCATCAGCCACATATAACCATAGTCCTTGTAAATATAGGTATAGTTATACCGAGCTTCAATTCGTTTGGTATTTTTTTCTTTTTCATGATAATAAACAATCTATGTATGCAAGGAATTAGTTTCACACCTATACTTTAGTAGCACGTTATGCATTGTGCGATAGCCCAAGGATTTCAGATTTTTCACCCTTCTGTCTTCTTTATTTCTCTTTTTGTTATACCTGAGTCTTCATTGTTTAAAAATGTGTAATCGTGCCATGAATTATATCACGCCACAAAAAGGTTTCAGATTATGAATGTATATCCTTCCTGTAATATTATTTGTTTCTACATTCTTTAAAGTGTTCTGGTTTTATATATTGCCATATTCTTAACTTGGGAGACGGGAGCATATGGAAAATCGCTTTATTTTAAAAGCATTATTAATACAAAAAGAACCCATACGAGTAACAAGGCAAAGCATCGCTGCATTAATACTAGCATAACTAAAATAAGTACGGCAAGGCACAAGTTGTAATTAGAAACATGGTGCAGGAGATTTGCATCAGGAGACAATGATTAGTAGGTACTTGGCTATTTGAAAACTCTAACGTGTACTTATATTAATTGTCTCGAATTTTCACTTTCATATTCTGTTACTTGTAAATTATGCTCAATTTAAAATGAAATCATTATCCAGGGGTTGCCATGAAGCAGTTATTTTCAATTATTTTATAATTGATATGGTGTGGGTGATGCAGCCACTTCTACGCTGATATGTGTTTGGTTGCCACGCCTCTTAGTCTATATTTGTGCGAATTTCAGAATAGGGAGATTCTGGCAATTTGTGCTAAGGATTGCCTATATAAGACAACGCGATTTCCGGTAGTCAGGTTGAGCAGATCGGTGATAAGCTGCTACTGGAGTTTTCTGGTTGATGCTTTCGGAAAATTATTCTCTTTAATTTAGTACCACTACCATTTTTTCCATAAAAAAGGGGTGCATCAAATGTTCAAAGCAAAAAACGAGGAGGGTTGTTTCTTGCAACTCATCAAAAATTATTTGAGGGAAGATGTTAAAAAGTTTTGAGAATACTTTAGATTGTCCCTTTCGCTGTTTGATTTTATTTTGAGTTTAACTCAAGGCTGGATGTTTTCTCACTGACTGTGAGCTTTTCGTCCTCTTCATTCTGCGAAGAAAATTTTCAAGAAATGGATAGGTGCACAATTCACAAAAGAACGCTATCGACTGCGATTATGACTCCTTCAAGAGCAGGCGACTACCGTCGCGGCGAGCAACGCTAGCGACTCTAGCTATTATCACGGGGAGGAAAATGTGTTAGAACAATTTCCGGAAGTTAGAACGTCCGTATTTTTAGCTCAAATCTTAACATTTTCAAATTCAAAGTCATGCTTTTAGTAATGTTATCAAACCTTAACTCTGCACGAACCTTATTTCCGCGTAGTCCGTATATTAAGGACAGGGTATCAGGTAAAAGTAAGTACGTTAATAATCGTTATAACTTGTTTTTTTTGCTTTTTAGTAATTACCTTTTACATGTTCCTTTCCTTTTGTTATCACTTTTGATATTTTTATGAGAAAAAAACATTTGGACTATTAATTACCGAAATAAGTATAATGTACTCATCTTCTGAGGTAAGCAATATTTTTCTTTCAATTTTGGCACAGCTATTCTTTATACAGGGTGTCCCTAAAATAATGGGACACCGATTAGTCATAGATTCCTTACGTCATAATAAATCGATTAAACGTAATATACCTTAATACAAAGTCCCACTTCAAAGGGGGGGGGGGGGGAAGCCCTGTAGGAGCCTTGGCGTCATAGTAACGAAAATGATTAGTGTTAGTTAATATTGTCATTCTAACGTTGTATTTATTACTGAATACATATTTTGAATCGAATAACTGAGTTCAGTATCTACAAAGATATATCCGCTGATATTGTTTTGATTGGTCATGAAAAAAACGTCAAATTCTGGATTTTCATTGGTCACTTTTTGACAGATGGCAGATGAATTGAATAGTCATAGTAACATAATAGGATAATAGCTATTTGTGCAACAAGTGCTAAAAGTGAATGTTTATGCAAGAGTCATGAAAATTATGAAACGAACCCGAAAGGCGCGTATCCATTTGTTGCGTATCCACGTAACGTACCACCGTCGCGTATCAGGATACGATACGTGCAACGTGCAACGCACTGAATTTTTTCTTTGTATCATCGTTGCCTTTATGCTAAAAACGGAGGATACATTACGATACGGAGTAGTGGTCAGTACTGTTCATGCAGCGACCACATGATGTCTTTGCAAATAACAGCTGCCTCGTATATTTTTATTCAATCTATATTAAAATAAACGAAAACCTCCGCGTTGGTAGATGTCAAAACTGTGTACAAGCAGAGAAGTGTACAGTGGTTCAAGTTTATTGGCCGACTTGAATTTTCAACCTATAGCTGGATTGTACAAACATTTTACAAGAATGCACCCAACTGCTTTTGGGTTTCTGCTATTCTTTCTCTTCTTAGGGCAGCCAGGAGATATTCCATCTTTTTCTTGCATATGTTTACAGACTGTTTCATTTCTTCTAACGAAAGAAGTAACTATAACTTTATAACCTCACTTCCAGCTCAAAATTCTAAATTCAACACCAGCGGTTTACTTTTAGCACATAGGCTAAAAGTAAACAGCTGATTTCACTTTCAATATGCTAAATTTATAATTTCTACGACCACTACTAAAAGTAGGCCTTTAGCACTAATTTGTTTCACTAAAAATAATGTTTTATAAATCAGCGTGTTAAAAGTGAAATCAGCCGTTTACTATTAGCACATGTGCTGAAAGTAAACAGCTGGTGTTGAATTTAGAATTTTAAACTAGAAATGAGGTTATAAAGTTATTCTAGTTACTTCTTTCGTTAGAGGTAAAGTGTTTTTTTTAAATAAATTAAAGCATTAAGCCATGAATAGAGTAAAATGTGTAGTATTATAATTACCTTTGATAACTATCTTTGACAGCTACCGGCTGCAGAAACAATAACCTGCGCCGTCACGGCCATCTCTTTACTATGACATAAATTATAACTGTCATAAATGCAAACCTTTGTTAAATAGACATTTATGGATTAATAACAGTAAATTTAAGGATGTAGAAAAAATATTGTGAGCAAACGCACAAATAGCTATTTTCTACTCCTGTAACTAAAATGACATTTAACATACTAACATACACGTCGTTAAGTGATCTTTTAATCATGCCTTCATAACCTGTGACTAAAGAGCCTCTTAGTCACGGGCTGAAGTTAGCAACGATGTGTTAGTCACGGGGTGAAGTTAGGTTCAAACAGTATTTGATTTATTAGCCACAGCCAAAACTAAAATCAAGTTAGTCTTCGACAGTCAACATTGACGTTTGTCGAGCATAATTTAACATAACATATTATTCAAAACCTTAATGAAATAATATGATGTTATATTGTCTAAATTTGTGGTCGTAGAAAAAGCATAGTATGTAACACATTATATAAACTCGTCTAGACACTCGTTTATTAAATACTCGCTGCGCTACGCTCCGCTCGTGACTAAAGTGACGTTTATAAAACTTGTTACATAATATACTAATTAGGTATTTATAGTATTTTTTTTTATTAAAATCACATCTTAAAATTTGCTACTTTTATTAGTAGATATTACGAAAACTGTTAAACAACATATGACCGACTAAACGTTAACATACCTACGGTATCAATTAGAATTTTCTCATTTTAGTTTGTACGATAAGCAAACTGTATCTTTGTAGTTTTTTGTTATATAAAAAGATGAGAATATTGTCGGGGATTGTCCTGTTCTGTTCTGTATTTGTGAATACATAAATAAATAGGATAGATGCACATTATCTGTTCACCAACCTAATGCAACTGTCAATGTCAACCTTTCTAAAAATTGTGTGCAATTTAATTTCTTTTTTGGAATGTACTTCAAATGTAGCAAAAAAAGTTACTAATAAAAGTTATAGGTTATGAAATGGTACTTGTTAAAAATATATTTACATTAAAAAACTAAGTAGTATATTACTACAGCGTCTTTTTGTCTTCCTAGTAGGGTAACCCTTTTTAATATTATTATTGATGTTGATATTTGCTTAAAATTTTAAAAATAAATTGTAATTAATTGAAAACGTCACTTTGACTATTTACTCCAATTTTTCAAATTTGAAGTCAAAAGTAAAAACTGAAAGTTGTCAAAAACATTTGTATAGTACATTTTTTTTTCTATAATAATTTTCAAGGTCAACTTTCTAGGGGATAAGTTGCATTTCTGCAGGGTCCCTAGTTTTAATAATGTTGGTACATAGATATTTAGTTCTTTTCTTCCACTAAAAAAAAATTATTGTCATTTTGACAGATATGTCATAATTTAATATCGCTTGCATTTAAAATATTTCTTAGTTTTCTTTTTTTATCCGATTTTATTGATGATGATGATTCCATGTTAAAAAAAGAAATTTGTCAAGAGTTCAAATTAAGAAACTTTGACATTCAAAATTGACACATAACCATAATTTTGAAAAAGTTCTACCAACACGAGGTATAAAAATTTCCTAGCGTTTTAATCACATGTCTACCAACATTGTAACACTTTGACAGTTATTATAGAAAAAAAACGCACTTTAAGTGGTACCAAAGTTATGGCTATGGGACAGCTCGAATTTTTTTGCACTTGAAAATAAGTTCAAATTCAATTTGAAGAGTGATCTTTTTTTCTCGCACAAAATGTTGAATATTTTTGTCAATTTTAATTGTACCGTAATTACATCAGCATCATTCGATAGCTGTCAACTTTCTACGAATTTAAATGCGCTTTTGTTTATTTTATCAACAAAATACACTTAACTTCAGATTAGTGATCTTTATAAGACTAGCTGTTAGTGTAACACAGGCCTGCAAATTGAAATTTTTTGATTTTTTTTCACCGTAATGGGTGAATCGTATGTATTTTGGTGCGCTGAGTCCAAATATGACCTCAGTTTTTCTCCAGCACGTAGGGATTTTCCGCAAAATGAAAAAGAAAGTTATGCAAAACCCGCAGTACATATAGGTAAAAATGCATTTTGAAATAAAAAAAAATATATTACTAGTGGTTTATTTACATTTTTAAATACAATTTGATAAAAATAATATGTAGTATATACAATAAGGATTTATAATTCTTTATAATATCTACATCTTTTTCCCCCAAAACTCCGTTTTGAGCTTTTCCGTTTGTGTGGGATGTCTGGAAGTTCTCTATGAAGCATCCAACAGTAGTCTCCCACCATATTCACATCCCATCGTCCTTGGTACCTCCGTTCCATTTCTTTGATGTCTTGGTGGAACCTCTCGCCCTGCTCTTCACTTACGGCACCAAGGTTTTCTGGGAAATAACTCAAATGGGAGTTCAAAAAGTGAAGTTTCAAGCTCATGGAGCACCCCAAGGTTTTAAAACATTTCAACATTTTATTTACAATTTCTTCATAATCCGGGTCCTTATTGTTCCCCAAAAACTTAGTCACAACTTCTTTAAATGATATACACGCCTCTTTCTCAGCTTTTTTCATCACCTTTTCAAACTGATTGTCGTTCATTAGTTTCCGAATGTCCGGGCCAACAAAAACATCCTCCTTTAACTTTGCCTCAGACAGTCCCGGGAATTTCTTTTCAAGGTATTTGAACGTTTCGCCATCTTTTGGCAATGCCTTGACAAACTGCTTCATCAGTCCAAGCTTGATGTGAAGTGGGGGTAAAAGCACTTTTTTGGGATCAACCAAAGACTCAAAGTGAACATTTTTTTCTCCAACCTTCAAAGTTCTCGTTGGCCACACTTTTTGGCTCCAGTGCTGTGCTTTTGCCCGGCTATCCCACTCACATAGGAAACAGGGGAATTTCGTATAGCCACCTTGTTGTCCAAGCACCATAGAGATGACTTTGAGATCACCACAGATAGGCCATCCAAACTCCTTATATTTCAATTTATCAAGGATAAAAGCCATGTTGTCATACTTTTCTTTTAGATGCACAGAGTGCCCCACGGGTACAGAAGCGTATTTATTGCCGTTGTGTAGCAAAACTGCCTTTAAACTTCTTTTTGACGAGTCAATAAAAAGCCTCCATTCATCTGACACATGTTGAATGTTAAACATTGACATCAACTTGGGAACATCAGAACAATATACAAGTTCGCCATCTTGAGAAAAATTTGACTCAAATTGTTTTTCTCTGCTTCTGTACCAAGAGAATGAAGTTCCAGATCTCAACAAGTTCTTTTCTTGAAGTCTAGAGCCCAGTAATTCAGCAGACTCTTTAGAAAGCCCTAAATCACGAACGAGGTCGTTTAATTCTTCTTGTGAAAACTGTTGGGGTCCACAGTCTTCGACTTGAAACTCATCATCCAACTGCTCTGACTCGCTCTCTGATGACTCTGGCAAATCGTCAAAATTGTGTGGGGGCACTGGTACTGGAATACCGGGTCCATGAGGCACAGGCCGAAGTGCAGATTGCATGTTTGGGTAACATATATCTTTTTTATTTTTGGCATTGTACCCTTGTATGTTGCAAGAACAAAAGTAGCAGTCATCGCCGTGGTTTCTCGGCTCTCTCCAAATCATAGGCACCCCAAAACGAAAAGATTTCACCTTTCCTTTAGACCACATGCGAAGTCCTTCAACACAGCCTGAACACACTCCATGAGGGGCCCAAGATTTTTCTTGATCTCCGATCTTCACACCAAAATAGGCAAAGTACACTTTTTTAATAAACTCCGTAATACTTCGAGATTGTTTTTTTAATACAAGTTCGCCACAAATGTAACAGAAACTATCAGGATTATTAACACAAGCTCTTGAAGACATTTTGAAAGACACTTTAAGAATATTTAAATTGAAATGAACAAATCGAAGGACTACGAGGGGTATATATAGGGCAATGGGAAAATCCAGGTTTCATTTGTCAATAATGTTCACCACAATTACGCTAATTACTAGAAAGAATTTCTCCTATTTATTTATGTACTTTTAATAACAAAAACATTTATTACAGTAACATTGGAATCTGAAAACACCGAAGAAAAGCGATAAACCTTAATTGCATACTATTAAGGTAATGGGTTTCCATGATTCATACGCTGACTAATACTGTTAAATATACTAATTTTTATCATATTTCATAGTTTCTAATATAAAACTATGAAGCCGAATAGGAAAAACAACTTTTTTCGGCATATTCATAAATATGCGCCTTAAGGTAGGCAATCCCGCAGAAAAATGCATTTTGCGGAAAATGCTTACGTGCTGGGAAAAAACTGAGGGCATTTCCGAACTCAGCGCACCAAAATACATACGAATCACCCATTATTTTAAAGAAAAAAATTTGGTCGCAGACCTGTGTAATTAATTAATTATATATCACAGTCCCAGTGTGTCAAAGCATGCTTGGTTGGTCTTTTGTCAGCCTATGTCTGGGTGGGCAATAAACTGCAGTAACAGTTATCTTATACGCAAGGGTTTGTACTTTTGTAGATGTTTATATGATGTAACAATTTCTTGTAAATAATTTGTTTAAATATTTGTTATCTTCATCAGTGTTGTTATAGACTCTTAACCAAATTAATTTTAGTATCGTTAAGAGCTTCATTACCGCGCTGAGTGCGGTAATGGATATTACCGCACTCAGTGCGGTAATGGATAGATATTACCGTACTCAGTGCGGTAATGTATATTACCGCACTCTTTTTGTATAAAGAAATACATTGAACCAGAATTTATTGATGAAGATAAAATATTGAACAATACACGTTTGCTGATGACACTTAACGAGACTCGTTTGATTGCCGCAAAACTCGGCTCACCGCCTCGTTTTGGCAATCAAACTCGTATCGTTAAGATGCTCATAATCAAACTTGTATCGTTAATATCTATTATAATCCTATTGTTAATAAAAATATTTTTGTGTTTAATGATAGTTTAGAAATTAAATAAACTGCTCAAGTACAGGTCTAAAGAGTAGCTTCAGCACTGCGAAAACAGGTTGACCTTTCGCCAAAACCAAATAGCGCATCAAGGTGCTCGGGACCTTAGCAACAACTTTGCCCCCTTTCAAAATTTCGATATCTGTAGCCGTTCGAAAGTTACAGGCGATCCAGACAGACAGACAGACGGAAGGACGGACGGACGGACGGGCAAAACGTTCGCATAAGTACGCTGAAGCTACTAATAATGTGTTGCTATAATTATTCTTCTAATTAATATTGTGATTCTTATAATTATTATTAGAATCACTATAAAAATTTTAAAAAAAGGAAGGATATTCTGAGTACATTGTGCAGGCCGAGTAAACGCTGAGTGGAGCGGCCTACTCCGAGTTTCTCTCCAACTCGCCACGGCACCGCTCTGAACGTAACATGCATTTTGCGACGCCTAATGTAAACCGGTTCGCAATAAATAATATACGGTCAATAAATGCGAAATTATGTTTATATAACACTAGAAGTCTTCAGCTAAAGTGTGTGCAAATTTCAGCCGTTAATATTAATAAATGAAAGTGCAGCGATTTTTTGAAGAAAAGTACCTCGGCTTCTACAGGTCGTACAGTAATCTTTTTTAAATTCGGAGAAAATTGGCAGCTATTATGGTACTTATCTAACTTCAGTACAATTAAAATTGACAAAAATATTCCACATTTTGTGCGTTTAAAAAAAATTACTTTTAAAATTGAATTTGCACATATTTGCAAGTGCAAAAAAATCGCACTCATATTGTGTGTGGTAGTATAACTCTTAAGGAAAAAAATAAGCCTACGCTGATTGCTGTAGAACTTCTGAAACCTGAGTAAATCAATTTCTGCGAAAACGTATTTTTTTAGAAAAAAATTATTTATGCAAAAAGTAACCAACGTTTTTGCAAATTTCAAAAACGTGAGTTTTCTGCTCACCAAGTACTATGTTTTCTGAAAATTTCAACATTATATAAGTTTTGTTTTGAAAGTTAATGACAATTGAAGCATCGGCCAGTTATAGCGGTTTTTTGCGATAACTTTTTTTTCTAATTAATCGATTTTGATATCGAAAGCTTGTTTCATTTGCTGTAAAGCTCTGCCTCCTACACTTACAAGCCATGCTGTTGGAGATTTGGCAACGCTGATCGTAGACCAATTTTTGTACTGTTTATAAAAACGTCTGTTCAAATGTGGCGTGTAAGTAAATATTAATATGTTGGACTGCTCTAAGTTTGAAGAAATACATTTATGTATATTACTGTACTGTTCGTGATAAGTGAAAGTAAAATTGCTGCTAGAATTTATGGGTTTTTATTAAGTATTTCACTGAGGTAAGTAACAATCTAACCTCATTTTTAGGGCATTTCTTGTAACTTTTAATTTTATATTTAGAATGCCACGAAGACGCTGTGTACCAACTACAACAGTACCTTACAACAAAATCATATGCAAACTATAACAACATTTTCTTTTCTATTGGACGAGATCCGAAAGAAAGCATGGCTTCGTGCAACAGCATGAGAACGTTGGACCCCAAGAAAAAGTGCTGTCGTGTGTGAAATACATTTTAATGGAAAAGACATTTGAAAACGTTAGAAATGAGAGTGGGGAATGCAGAACTGTTGCTGCATTACTCTTGATTAGCTGACAATGCTGTCCCAAGCGTATTTCCAAATTTACCAACATATTTGTAGTCGGAAGGACAAATCCTGAATTTAGAAGAAGACAAGTATTGGAAAGTCATGCACAAAAAGTAAAAGTGTTTTTAAATGATGACATCCGCAGTTTTTAGAAGTTTATGGAACAAAAATTAGATGTTACCGAGCAGATAAGTTTATTATGTTCAAATAAGATTATTTACAGCAGTAGCACCATAGTTTTTGCAAATATGTTGTACTCTCAATCAGTAGTGGTGTATAGAAAGTTACAAACTTTAAAATAATTACAGAAATGCTCTTTTATCTATGGGTTACACAGGTTAAGTTGTTTTATTTTTATAAATAGGTATACTGTTACATGTTTGTATTACTCGAATATGTAAATAAATGTCACAATTACAGAAGCTATCTCTAGTTAATTACAGGGTAAAATATGATAAATAGTAAAACTGTGCTCTTTAAAGCAAAATTATTTCAAATTGAAGTATTGTAATTTAGGACCACCAACTACGAGAGACGCAATGTTGTCAAGTCTAACAGCATGGCTTGTAAGTGTAGGAGGCAGTGTGTAAAGCACTACAAAGCCAGTAGATATAGGAGAGTACCGCCACGTCCGCCATGTTTGTTCCTCTGTCATATGCGTCACTTTGAGGTTAGTAACACAATTCCGTCAATATGACATTTATTGGCAATCCGAAATTTTACTTAAAATTGGCAAGACTGTAAGTCGATGTCAAATTCGAGGTTAGCAGGTTAGGTTCTGTTGTTATTTGACACAGACTGACGCAAAACATAACCTGCTAACCTCCAATTTGACATAGACTTACAGTTGTGCCAATTTCAAGTAAAATTTTAGACAACTCAATCAGTTATTGCTGATGGGAACAAAAATGGCGGCGATGGCGGTATTTTCACGGATCAAAGAATGGCGGTACTCTCCTATATCTACTGGCTCTGAAGCACTACAGCTTACAGATTCTAGATTGAAGCGCGGTGAAAATCGGAACTAATGTTAGAATCTAGTAATTTCCAAGTTTTGTATTGGTATTGGTAACATTTTTGACATCTATCATTTTGATATTAAATTGTTAACCTTATTTAAGCTAAATGAGGCAATAAATCAGAGGCGTATTCAACATTGTAGTATGGCGCATTTCAAAACAGAATTAATAATACACACAAAAATATCAACAATAATATCGATAACAAAATAACAGAATCAACACAATCAACAGCAATTTTCACACTTTAAAACACTAATAAAAGGGTCTGTCATATGACGTTAGTCACTGCGCAAACTAAATCCCGCTACCCACCGTTACTGATTACTTGTCATTTAAAATATAACCATGTTATGTTTGACAATTACTTCTTTCCACATATTGCCATGTCAGTGGAATCAAATTAGAGTCCCTGTATATATACAGGATCTCTAAATCAAATTAGAGATCCTGTATATAGTTTACTAGAGTTGGGCAAACAGCCTGATTTGACATACATTTTTGATCCAAATTAGATATTTGACATATGTCGAACAAAGAGGTTATGAGCACCAACCTTGCTAACTTGCCTTTGATGGGAGAGTTTTCAGAGTATTGATCCTCCTTAGGATCTCTAGAACCGACTATTAGGAATATACTGCCAATTTAGTTAGCATTTAGATTTGAATGTGAGAATCTATCTGTCGTGAAATGTTACAAAATATGTAAAAAGGGTACTTTTATCACACATGCCTTGCAAAAAGTGATCCAAACCAATCAAAATGTATCCCGTTGTTTGCCCAACTCGTAGTAACCTATATACAGGGACTCTAAATCAAATTAGAGATCCTGTATATAGTTTACTTGAGAGTTGGGCAAACAACCTGATTAGACATACATTTTTGATCCAAATTATATATTTGACATATGTCAAACAAATAGGTTATGGGAACCAATGTTACTAACTTGCTTTTGATGAGAGATTTTTCAGGGCATTGATCGTTCTTAGGATCTCTAGAACCGACTATTAGGAATATATGGCCAATTTAGTTAAAATTTAGATTTGCGTGTGCGAAACTATCGGTCGTAACATGTTACAAAATATGTAAGAAAGGCACTTTTATCACACATGCCTTGTAAAAAGTGATCCAGGCCAATCAAAACGTATCCTGCTGTTTGCCCAACTCTTAGTAACCTATATACAGGGACTTATATACAGGGACTCTAAATCAAATATGATCACAGCGCCTTTCCGAATTACGGAGTTACACGTGTGGCGGAGTTGCAGCGTAGGATTAACGGCGACCGCGGTGGAAAACCTGGCGACGCCGCGCCTGCGACCGGCATATCCACGTGAACTCTGGAAATTTCCACGCCGTTTGTTTATTTTGGTTCGAGGGGCCGCTAATCTACGTTTGTTTTTGTACCACTGACACAAACTCTTGCGACGTGATAGGTGCGATAAGATTGTGATGGCGAGTTCCTACGACACGTTTAAAGACCTGAACTTGACCCGCGACGAGGTCGAGCGCATCACCGACGCCCTGAAGGACAAAAAATTCCGTCAGTTGCTCGCCGACTACGTGGACGAGGTGCGCGACCCGGAGAACCAGAAGCTTTTTCAGCAGGAAATCACACAGCTCGAGAAGGAGCGCGGCGTGGACGTAACATTCATCAACCCCGTAGCCGGCTACGTAATAAAAACCAGTGCAAACGGCACCAAAAAGGCCTTCATCAATATCTGTGCGAACGAGCACGTGAACAAACCCGCCTCCAACCCGGGAGTTCAGGAAGGCGCCCGCGGCCTCAACTGGTCTCTGCCGCACTCATTAGCGCCCCCGAGGGAAGATTTTGACAAGAAGGGCGCGCGATGCCAGGTGTATGACGTGGTCTTCCACCCCGACACGCTGCATTTGGCGCAGAAGAACAAAGCGTTCCGGGACATGGTGAACAGGACGGCCTGCGAGGCGGTCGAAGCAAATTTCGAGGTGAGTTTGGACCAGAAGAACCTGAAATTTCCCAAGCTACAGTACAAGGGAATGCCGCAGGCGGCAGTAATACGGAGACCCTCGCAAGAGCGGCCCCTCGAGCTCGACGCCGACGAGAAGGCCGTCATGGACAAGGTTTATGCCCAGCTCGGCGCCGATCAGCCCCCCAAGTCGCCTAAGAAGGCGCGGAAGCCCAAAAAGGACGACCAGAAGTCGGCGTACACAACCCCTAGCTATGTGATCAAACATCGCCGCCACATAGAGATGGAGGAGTTCACAGAGCATAAAAACGCGAAAATTAACACCGCCACCCCCAAAGAACTAGTCGTCGAAGTCAATTTACCCCTGCTTAAATCCTCAGCCGATATTGTTTTAGATGTCGCCGATAAAACACTCCAATTAACCAGTGAAAAACCTGCTAAGTATAAACTATCTCTAACCCTCCCCTATAATGTGAACCAGGACAGCGGTAACGCTAAGTTCGACAAAGACCAAAAGAAGCTTGTGGTTACGTTGCCAGTCAAAGTTAACACCGGAATTTTCTTGCAGGACGTGGGAAAAGACGACAGTGGTGTGGAAAGTGATCATGGGTCTCTGACCTCTAGCAGCCCCATTGAAGAGATCGACCCTATCGGATCGATTTCTTCCATTAGGGAAGAAAGCTCCCTCAGTGATAAGGAATACTTTTTAGACTCGAGTTTGCATTATTCCCTCCCAGAATTCACGACTCACACTTTTAACAACACAGTTGCGTTCACTTTAAACGTTAAAAACGTGGACGATGCCTCAATTTGCAAAGCTGTCGACGAAACTGCCGTTCAGATCAAGTTCAGTAGTATCAGTGCAGGTTTCTACCCCTTGCATTATGCCTTCTACATACAGCTGCCCTATTACAGCATTGACGTTGACAAAGTGTCGATAGAAGCTTGGGATAATAATGTGATAGTACAAATTAGCTATAACCCGTGTGATAAGTCCGTCAGCTCGTATTTGTATGGCTTGAGCGAAGACAATTTAACGGAAAAGTACTTCGAGGAACCGTCAATTATCAACGATGTGCTTCAAAAAACAGAATTATTAGTACAAACTATAAATGAGGAAGACAAAGGTGCCATCAAGAGGAGTAAAAAGGATAGGAAGCAAAAGGCTGACTCCTTGTCGGAGTTGGAAACGACTGAAACGGAAGATGAGGGTAAAAGCGACTCGGAGAATGTGCCCAGCACCAAGCAGAGCACAGCGATTGATATCGTAAGTGGTTTTTCCGAATCTAGCGGCGACGAGATAAGTCACAGTTTTAGCCCGACGAAAAGCCGCGGCATTTTGAAAAGCTATTGCCGACGTTTTGGCAGGAGTATTTCTGAGTCAGGGTTAGACGAAGTGGCATGGGCTTCTTCGATTGAAAATTGCCATACTAGTGTAGATTCAGTCATTCCCGAAGAGGGCGAAATATCCACGAGTCTTAAGAAAACCGTTCGCTTTAATGACGTTGTTTCTAGGCAGTTATTTAGGTAAGCACAATTATGTAATGGCAATAACTATAGCACTATTTCAAACCCTTTGTAGGAACTGCAAATAGATTTGTTCATTATTGACTAGTGTACGTATAGATAAATAATTTCTTCTTATTGGGTTACTGCAAAAATCAGCTGAGTCACTTATGTATTTTATAAAATAATTTAGCTGTATCTAATAAAAAAAACAAAGTATTTTGCTAACCAAGTAAGTTAAATTCGTAGCAGTCTTCTTCGTCAGAGGTGTGCCATTAGTTCCAGTTGCAAGCTCGATAAAAATATACCTTACTATTCTGCAGTGTAACTATTCAGTTTAAAAAGTAGTTAAATTGCAGGATATTTCCAAAGTGACGAACTACTTCTTAAATATTTTATGCAGAAAAAATATAGTATACAGTCTGTTCTACAAAAAAGCCTTCTAGCTACTTTATTATTTATTTTAGACCCAATAAACCTTGTATCAAATCAAATGGCACATAAAAAACTACATTTTAACACTATCAAAAAATTTTTATCTTCATTTGTTTCAGAGTGGTGACGTCACATGCAATTTTTTTAAATGACACTATATATTTTTTACATTTTCTGGTAGAGATTTTTTTTCTCTTTTCAACAATATAAATATTTCATGCCCTTACATAAGAAAATTTTCAAGAAAAATTAAAAAACTTTTTTATCGGTGGGAGGCCACCATACAAAACTATAAACAAAAGTGTAACTCAGAAAAACAAAACAATATTTATTTACAAAAGGGAACACAAAAAAACTAACCATTTATAACAAATGTTCGATATGTAAACCATTATTGACAATACAAATTTGACATCGTCTATTAACACTTCTTGCGGCGTTTATAAGCATATCTTGAGGAATGCTTTGGCAAGCATTTCTAATCCTTACTCTGAGATCATCAATATTTTCTGGTGGTGTAACGAAAACAAGGTGTTTCAGGTGTCCCCACAAAAAGAAATCAAGGGGAGTTAAGTCTGGAAACCTAGCTGGCCACTGAATTGGTCCATTGTGCCAATCTAATTCTGTCCAAAATTTTCGTTTAGGAAATTAGTGTTTATAAGAGAATTATGGACAGACGCACCATCTTGTTGAAAAATGACGTTATTAAATTTTGCAAGGGGCAATTGTTCCAAATATTCCCACACCATACATTAACGCTAAATCTTCTTTGAAAGCAATTTTCTCTAATATTTCTGGGATTTTCTGTACTCCAATAATAGTGATGATTTATATTAAATAAGTCGTTATTGGAAAATTTGCATTCGTCAGACCATAATATTTTTCTGTAAAAATTAGGATCCTCTTGCTGTCTGTTTACAAAGTAATTACAAAATTCAATTCGACGTGGAGGGTCATTTGCTTCTAAATTATGCACTAAATGTACCTTATGTGGTTTAAAATCATGTTTTTTTTTTAAATGTGATGTACTGTACTACATGACACCTGAAGATTATGTGCAATTTCTCGTGTTGAAGTATTTGCATCTTGCTCTACACTTAACAAAATATCCAACTCCACATTTTCATCTCGTACTTGGCGGTCTCTCTTTATTTTCTTTAGGGAACCCGTATTCCTTAACGTTTCTTCTAATTTACTAAATTTTCGCCGGGAAGGAGCCTGTCTATCGGGATACCGTGTTTGATAAATACGTAAGGCTTGTGCACTATTTTTCCTGCATTCAAAGAATACTTGCAACATGTCAACCATTTCATTGTTAGTAAACCTGGCCACATTTTGATTTGAATATGAAAGCACAAGAGTATACTACACGAAAACACTTTAGATTATTCTGAAATCTGACAGTTAAAGCGTTTGTCTACTATTTGTTTTGTTTTTCTGAGTTACGCTTTTGTTTATAGTTTTGTGTCATAGCCTCCCACTGTGAAAAAGTTTTTGTAATTTTTCACGAAAATGTTTTTATGCAAGTGCAGAAATATTTATATTGTTGAAAAGAGAAAAAAACCTCTACCAGAAAATGTAAAAAAATATATACAGTGTCATTTAAAAAAATTGCATGTGACGTCACCACTCTGAAACAATTGAAGATAAAATTTTTTTGATTGTGTTAAAATGTAGGTTTTTATGTGTCATTTGATATGATATAAGGTTTATTGGGTCTAAAATAAATAATAAAGTTATTAGAAGGCGGGGCCTTTTTTGTAGAACAGACTGTATACTCTTCAATGTTCATGTAATTGCGCTCCGAATAATATTCATTTCTTGCCCATTACATGATACTACATTTTAAAGTAAAGTGAAATAATTCTGACAAACTAAATAAACTCAAAAGTGAATTTTCCCAAAAATTTATAAAAACGGTTAGTTTTATGTCGGTTTCATAAATGGTTTCGCAGAAACTAAACGTAGTTTTGTAGTTGATAATATCAGAGTAGGGAAGTAGTTAAGAAATAGATTCATGAAAAGTTACTGCCAAATTGAAGCGAAAATCATAATGAATTATGGAACAAGAATTTTTGTTTCTAAAAAAAATCCCATAAACTTCATAAACTCTTCAGAAAGTGTCCGACCCACTCCTCAAGACTTATTGTTGATTTAGGACCAGTTCTGCAATTCACGGATATACTTAGAACAATCTATATTTTAATTCGAAGGTTGCGTTTTACAATCGTCGAACAACGTTATTTTATATGAAATCGGCGTTAAAGTACCTCGAAATAGTCATTAAAATACGAGAAATCGGCAGTAAAGTAATCCATTGTTTTACGACTTTTTTGTAGGTGGCGAGGCGACAGATAAACGTCAACTAACGTTAACATAACCTACAAATCTTGTTTAAAATGTTGTAATTTTACGATTTCTCGATTTCAAATAAAACATAGTATACTTCTCGTCACTGAAGTTCCTTTTTATCCCTCATGCGTCTATTTGCTTTGGCCCTAACAGCCTCGGCAACTAAATCCACATTTCTGATAAAAAGCTAAACTTCAGTCTTTTGGTATACAAACTACTATTAGGTATAAGCTGCGGAATACATTATTCCTGTTTTTAACTTCCTTTTCCAATAAAGGAATTATTGGATACACCCCAAAAAATCGAAATTCAGTCTTCAACAGATCTTCACGTTTTAGAGTCCCCTGACCCCAAAAAATGTTTTTGGACATTGGTCTGTTTGTCAGTCTGTGTGTGAACAGAATATCTTAAAAACGAAAAGAGATATGACGCTGAAACTTCATATAGATGCGACAGCAAGCTTTTGAAGAAAACCGCATAACCGGAAGTATGTGTTTACCCTTGCGATTTTTCAGTTTTTTTTCGATTTTTTCAAAAACGGCTCTAACGATTTTTTCTATTTGTATGCATCTGAAATGGGTTTGGTTTTTTTGTATAATGTAGTAGAGAAGTTAAAAACACATTTTTGACTATTTAATTATAAGATCACTGTAAAATGAACTTATGTGCGTGTATCACACTAGATTTCGTGCTTTCTATTGGTCAGCCGCTGCTCACGTTTGCATTGTGGTCATTGTCATTTGTCAGCTTTCCTGACAAACTAACCTATGTATCCGTGGAACTTCTGGTTGCTTTCTGGTTACCGATAAATTTTATCGGAATGGTATATGCACCCCTCGTCTTTGGACAGCTTTCGAATTTTATAAAAGGGGAATATTTGTATTGAAAGTTGAATCTCTATTTCAGTTCCGCGTGTCGTATATAGTAGCCGTTTTTGTGTAGTGTTCCCTTGTGTGAAGTTTGTTTTAAACGAAACGGATTCTCAAGATTTGGACGTTTCTAATTCAAAGATAGACTAAATTGCTGAGAATATAACTTTACGTCGACATCTAAAAGTGTTCAAAACCTACAACTTTTTTATATTCCTCCGCCAAATGCACCAATATTTCTACATGGTCTTTTTTTAAATTAGTACATCCAGAACTACCGCTTGAAATATTGCGCCCTCTCGGCCTGAACTACACTATACTTCCATTGGAGAACCGATCATTAGAAAGCTTAGTTGTTAAGAGATTAAACAAGATGAAAGGAATTGGAAGGTACATTACCAACAGATCCCACAATATCAATTTGGTTATAGAAAATTGCAGTCTACCATTCAGCAATGCCACCGGATAACCAACATAATACAGAAATTTCTTAAAGAGAAGACCTACTGCACGGTTGTATTTATAGATATCAGCCCAGTGTTCGACAAAGTGTTGGACAATATAAATATTTGCCCACATTAGCATCACCTCATATTAAAGTCGTATCTATCAAATCGATATTTTCAAATAGAATTTGGAAAATGCACATCACAGTTTTATCCAATTACATGAGGAATACATCTGAGAAACTTTCAATTGCATCGAACGTAGTACAAGTTATCGGAAATGAAATTGAATCAGGCTCCTAAAATGGAAGATTACGGTTAATGGAACTGAGAGTGCTCATGTGACATTTACCACACGAAGAGATTCATGTCCATCAGTCACCATTACAAATATAAACACTCCTTAGATTAAATCAGCCAAATATGTAGTTGTGGGCTTAGAGAAAAGTCTAATATAGAAATAGCATTTAACCAAAAAACAAAAAAGGTTTAAAAGTAAAACATCGGTAAAGGTCTTTACCCAGAACTTCCCTCGTGGACATTGTGACACTAAATAATTTTTTTCACTACCTTATTTGTAAGTGATCCTTACACTGTCAAGTTTGAGGGATGTAGGAAACATTTACACAAATTATTACGGTTTCTTTGACAATGTACTTACTTCCCTAGAGAAATTAATTACTTACATCCCGCATGTATTACAACTGATAAGATGCCCAGTCTGCCACTTGGTTAACACGAAGAAAACCATTATCGTTCGTACTATTATCCATTTTTAATCAGAATACAATCACACAGCTCACAAAACAGCATTCTCTATCTTATTCACACATTTTTTCCAAGAATTCTTCACAGTGCATTTCTAACTGTCAAACAAAACGTCACAGCGCTATAAGGCTACTGCAATTTAGCAAATGTCATAATTAATACGCCAGGCATTACCTACCATTCACTTTACATAAGGAAATATTGATAGTGAAAAAAATTATGTACTTTACACAGGATGTAGGAAGATTTACACCACCTCGTACCTTGCTACCCTCGTTCGCTCCGCTCACTCAGGCATCAAACGGTCCTCGGTAGTGTAAATTTTACCTACATCCCTTGTAAAGTAATATACTATTAAAAATCAAATTAAGTGAGGGGTAAAAATATCTTCACGTTTCTAATAAATTAAATAAATTTTTAAATGAAAAAAATATTACCGGTGATGGAATTTGAAGCACCGGCGGATGCGTATGCATTTCCAACGTTTTGTGGGATATTACACTACGACGCACTACGTGACTACGTGAGTCCTGGCTGGGTTAAATGGGACCTCTTTTCGTTGGCACTTCTTACGCTGTAAAGCAGAAAGAGCACTTACGCTGTATCTGTTGGATTCTCGTCAAAAGTAAAGTCTGAACCATGTGTGAATTGTTACTTTCTTGTATCTCAGTTAAACCAAAAATTAAAATATTACCGGTGATGCGACTCGAATTCAGCGCTTGCTAACGAGCCGGCCACTCGAATTCCTACGTTCCAGCTATATTTAACGCCCCGGAGTAATAGCCCAGGCAATGGGTAGTTTTACCACGCAAAAGGTCGTAACCAAATGATATTTGATGGGGTCGTAAAATTTACTGTCCTGATCATAACCCTGAGTTTGCGACCTTGGGCGAAGACCGCTCGCCTCGCCATCTTGAAAAGATGGCCGCCAAAATAAGTTTTGTCTAAATATCTCCGTTCCAATTGATCCTACGAAAAAAGTAAAGTAATGAATTGAAGAGCATGAAATTGTACATAAAATATGTTCTATGATTTTTTTCCATCAGACCAATGGTTGTTTAGATATAGCGCGCTAAACGGAAGCACATAATGGTAATGTATCGGTGGAGCGTGTTAGAGCGACTGGAACATCCCCACTGTTCACATCCATGAGTACAAAGGGGTCGTATAATAGCTCTACATTAGTAATTTATTTTCAATTACAAAAATTATTTCCGTGCTAGCAGCCAGTCTTTTTACTTCCCTCGTCTAAAAGACGAAGGAAGTATTGTAATCGCAAAAAAATTACCCTCCAAGATTTCTCCAGATCGTCTCATTTCAGGGTCCCTAGATGACGAAGAACAGGTTTTCTCAATTTCGTCTGTCTGTCTGTGTGTCTGTCTGTCTTTGTGTCTGTCAAAAACAAAAGAAACCCATTTTAGAAGTATTCAACTGGAAAATCACCTATCTCACCTCAATACACATTAAAAATGCAATAAAAATATAAAGTTTAAAAAAAATCGTTAAGAGCCGTTTTTGAAAAAATCGAAAAAACTGAAAAATCACAAGAGTAAACACCTACTTCGGGTTATGCGATTTTCTTCAAAAGCTTGCTCTCGCATCCACATAGTACACAAAACTTATATATGAAGTTTCAACGCCATACCTCTTTTCGACACACAGGCAGACCAATAAAAAAAAAGTTTTTTGGGTTCAGGGCACTCTAAAAGGTGAAGATCTGCTTAAAACTCAATTTCGACTTTTTTGGGTGAATCCAATTCTTCCTTTATTGTAAAAGGAAGTAAAAATAATGCGCAAGGCAACATTTTTCTTGAAAAATTACGTAATAGGCAAAAATAATCTGAATAAATTTTTTGGCTCAAAACACATTAAATTATTGTGAAACATTTTCAAAGTGCCCCCCCCCCCCATTAGCTTCCCAGTGTACGCACAATAATTGCAGCTTGAACTCGCTGCAACGTTCTGGGGTTAATGGTGGTAGCTGCTTCATGAATCCGATCGGTAAGGTCTTCTCCAGTTTGCACAGGAATAACAGAAACCAAATTCTTCAAGTCCCCCAACAGGAAAAGTTCAAGGTGTTAAACTTGGACTTCTCGCTGGCCAAGCTCTTGGACCGTCACGACCGATCCATTTGTCTGGGTAATGGTGGTTAAACCATTGCCGAACCTCACCTGCCTAATCTGATGGTGCACCATGGAGCTGCACCCACATATCGCAAGAGGAATATTCTTCAGTACGCCCGGAAGGTTATAATTTAAGAATGTCCGAAATTTACTGAAAAAGTACCTGGTAGTGTCTTTTGTGAAGTGCATGATGATTGTCATTGCCCCAAACGTGTTCATTGTGACAGTTAATGTTGCCGTTTCGTGTAAATGTAGCTTCGTTCGTCCGTAACACATTCCTTATAAAGAAAAACTTTCTCCTATGGGCTTCTACCAACCACTCGCAAAAGGTAAATCGATGTGAATGATCTTTCTGCAATAAATTCTGAACTTCTGTTTTGTCCTAAGGATACAGTCCATCATCTTTTAACAATATATGTACACGAGTTTTAGAAACACCCAAATTTCTAGAAATACTACATATACTAGTTTCTGGATTTTCAGCTACTATTGGTAACACGTTTTCCCCTAAGTTGGGTTCCCTTATTCCTGGTCGACCTCAGTTTGAATCAAGAGCTGGAAAAATGGTTCCAGTTACTCTTTGTCTTCAATCTGCAGCTTATATCACAGTACGAGAGGAATTCCTTCTGTTGGGAAAACGTATGGCGTAGACCCTTGAACCTGCATTAAAATTTTCTAAACAAACTGTCAACCCCATATCGTATCATGTCTTCATACAAGGTCAAATTATGGTTGAAGCAAATCATACGTGATATTACAGCTGGAATGAATCTGATGTCAGGTTGACGGTAGGAATTTTGAATGTTGGTTTTCATTTTGATTTTTTGTTCATATCAGGTCACCATAAATATGCATTGTTCTCATGTTTAATTTTAACAAATTTTTTTTCCGCCAATCGTACTAGAATTGTCACATTATTGATAAAAGTTTGTTGAGAAAAGTCAAACATTCTATTACATCACCCGTTCCTAGGTAATTTACAATAAAACTGTACAGGAATAACATTCCCGTCTTAAGCCAGGAATATTTTCCGAAAAAAGACATGTTTTCCTAATTTTTTAATTACTCGTATCGATCGGCGGAAATATAGTATGTGTAACTTGGACAAAAAGCAACATTCCCAGACTCCTGCGTTGTCGGGCTCGGCATTCGCCTCGTTCAACAGTATTCACAGTTGTCCGGGAATGTTACGCTTTTCATCCTAGCTGCACCATGTACAGTCGTGTGCAAATAAATCTGGGACAGTGTTTTTTTCACATGCAGATTCAGTTAAGAATTTGAAGAATATTTCCATGGATTTCCTATTATCAGAGAGAGTTACGGGTTTCAGTTAAAGTTTAATGTAACTCTTTCTGATAGCAGGAAATCCATGGAGATATTCTTCAAATTCTTAACTGAATCTGCATGTGAAAAAAACACTGTCCCAGATTTATTTGCACACGACTGTACTAATCTTTAATACCATCTCAAAAACGAAATACGAATAGTTGAAGCAAATTAGTCAAAAATCTTTAGTTTACATGTATTTACCATTGATATACAGTACAAGAAAGGTAAACTGCACATAACAATTTTTTCTTTCATGATATTAAAAAGGTTACCTGAACCTTTAGTGGGAGTTGCGGGACACCCTGTATTTATGGTGTCATTGTAACAGTTAATGAAATTAAAGGGATGTGTTGTTCTATCACTATTCAACATGTGTGATAGTCCGATGGTTTCATTGGCAATTATTAGCAGTGGTTGGTCTTGAAATACATCTGTCTTTGATGTTGAAGATGATCATCAACTAACAGCTTGTACAATTTTGTTCGCAACTTGCATTTTGCTGGTCAATGATTCATTAATGTACCCTTCGCCGACCACAATAAACTGTCGATTAAGCATTTAACAATTATTTTTAACCCAATTTGTATAGTACGATAAAAAATGTCATGGCTGCTGGATACACATGCAGTTACTTAAGTTGCATATTTGGGAAACATTTCTTTTAGTTAACATTTTCTGGGATGTATAGCATTTTATTTATTTATTTACTCATTTTGGTACTCAGCCAACAGCCGTTGGGCCAATTATAGGCGTTGCTGTACATTTTATGGGGACTTCCAACCCCACTAACGACTGTAATGATGTTATTATGGCATCCGGGACCAACTATTTCCGTGGCAGCCGTACCACGAGGCGCCGAGAGAAGCAGCCATGGAACTCCCATTCAAGTTTTGACCAGAAAGAGCGTTGCTTAATTCTGCTGACCGAACATGGACCCTTTTTCAAACTACACTACCCGGGACCTAAAAGTATATTAAGAACGGCAAGGACTGTAAGAACCCTGCCGTTTTTTATACTTTTGGTACTTTTAGAATGCTGATTTGTGAGAAATAAAGTTTGATCTTTGACAAGTCAATAAATAGAAACAATAAATTTACTGAGTATTCTAAAACTTGATGCTCTGGGTTACTTACCGTTCAGGTTTGGTAGATGGAACTCAAACTGTATATTACGCAACAAGTTTAGAAAAGTGATGTTTTACAGAACAAGTATGGCTGGTTTGAGCACGAGCGTTAGCGAGTATTTAAACGGCTATACGAGTTCAGTAAAACCACTTTTCTAACGTGTTGCGTATGCTATTTCATCGCATTTCATAAGAAATGTAAACTATTAAATTTTACATTAATGTGGCACTAAATGTCAAAACATAACCAAGCTGCGCAGAACTGGTTTCTACATACTAAAGCAGAATAAGCACCTCCAGTTGATTTTATGCGTTTAGCTGTACTGAAGTGTACTGTTGGTGACACTGTAAGTCAATGTCAAATTCTAGGTTAGCAGATTAGGTTTTGAGAAAGTTTTGACTCAGACTGCCGCAAAACCTAACCTAATAACCTCGAATTTGACATAGACTTACAGTGCCACCAACAATATACTTCAGTACTGCCAAACCTAAAACGAGTGGCCGGCGCTATGCAGAAAAGTGTTGCTAATTCAGAAAAGTACTATATTTCTAAACGATTTTGAATATAGAAATGTAGTACATGCGATAAAAGTAGTTTTGAGCAGATTTAGGAAAACTGTCAAATTTTCGAATGAACAAAATGTTATCACCTACCGAAATTTCAAGTTCAAAGGTATTTGCAATTTACGGCAAAATATAAATAATGCCACGAATAGCAATTCACTCTATATCCTTTGCCAATTTAATAATTATAGAACGTATATTATTATATTTCCCGTGTTTCGTCCGTGAGCTATTATTTAGTTACCTTTGATCTTTGCTTGGGGAGTATAGATATTTAATGGAAGCAACATTAATATCTTTTCTTGACATTTTTATGTACTGTGGATCTACTCTAAGTCTTAAAATATACCGGGTGTTTCAAAAGGTAAGGTTCATGCTTTACGGAGTCATGATACTAAAAGAAGCAAATAATCCTAGTTCAAGCACCAGTGACTCGACCATAAAAACCACGCTTTGGAAACCGTGGACGCGTAATATCTAAACTTCCCCAAAGAGGATAATCCGATGTCTTCGCAGTTTGAATGTTAACCACAAGGCTGACAACAACAAAAGAAAGAATACATCTACAGAGTGTCAAATTCAACATGGCTACCAGTGGTGACTTATTAATTTTTTAACGACAGATAACGCGTATAGTGAGAACAGCTTTAGCATTTTTATGGTCATTCAAATCGAAAGTTGCATTTTAAATTTATTTAAAAACTTCCAGTTTAGCCTATACTGTTATCAACTTATATGTATGTGCTATTTCGAAATTAGGATAGGTAATACGCTAAAAGAAATTTTCTCAATACCCCCGTAGACGTACATTTTACAAGCGTTTCATCATCACGGATTTCCTTTCCATACATTTAAAAAGATATTTTAATTCTGTTTATCATCTTACAGTTTTGATTTAACCGATAATGAAATATTAGGATCAAAATGACAAATTTTCCCATCAAATGACACCTAAATGTAACGAAAGAATATCAGAATTAGTCTTTTGGCACAATTTCTTACACTTAAATATAGAATCCTTCAATATAGACAAAATAGTTGGCTTGGTAGTCAATTTTCGAACTACAATTTTTGTGCTTGGCCGTAATTGGTGTCAATGACGAATTAACTAAGGGCTCTTCCTTTAGGTATTATCCTCTTTACCTTAACTACACTAGGACGAACTACAAAAATGGTGGATAGAAACCTTGGAGAAAAACAAGGTGATAAAACCTTGCAAAATTAAAAGTGTCGACCTCCAATCGTTTTGTGTTGACAAACAGTTTGGAATGTGCGCCTTATCATGTAGAAATAAAACTAGCACAAGTAATTCAGTATTTTAACGTGGTTCTTATTAATAGAGAATGGAAAATATGCTGCCCATTATTATCAAACCGCGCGAATATACAGGGTGTATACGAATTCGACCGACAAACTTTGGGTACATACTTCTCTCACTAAATACAGCCTAAAATATTAGACAACCTTGATCCTTATCTGCAAGATAAACTCTGCACAGGTCAAAACACTTCGAAAAAACACTATAAATTTTTCAAGATTTATTTTATTAAATAAAATAAAAATTAGAAGAAATCCATTAGCTTGAATATTAAGAATAACATTTATTATCAGCTATGGCCTAGCTATCTTGTTTAAGAAATTCTAGACTTCCAAAAACCATTAAAAATTAGTGTTCCTACACATTACACGCATTCCAATCTCCAAACTTGAATATTTTATTTAGACTGGTAGTCTGATTAATTAAATGTCATGTTTCATATGTACCTAATGTCATTAATTAATTAGTATAGTTCGATATTTGAGTAAAATTTCATTCGACGGTTTCAGTGTTAGATTAAAAGAATAGTCACACAAGAGGTTCTAACTTTGAAATGAAGGGAGATTGGTTATAAGTATACGAACAATTTAGGTACATCTCTAGGGAGTAAATACACCCTTAAAGTGTGTCGGTCGAATTCGTATACACCCTGTATAATGTATCCACCATATTTTGTAAAGATGTGCAAACAATATGCAGAAAAGAAAGTACGCATGCTCACATTTACTTTTTGCAGCATTAAAAATAATTAATGGTCGACTAAACCTTAAACCTACGCCTACGTATACTAAAATGTAAAGATCAGAATACGTATGTAATCTATTATTTTATCCATTTTAATATGTTACGTTTATATAGAGTTCGCTATTTTAAATCGCCCCGCTTCCTTTATGCGTTTTTAATACCCCTGTCTGAACGCCGTAATTCTGAAGTTGTGAACTGGTTTTGATAGTCCTTGAAACGCGAACCTGAGAATATCGATGTTGTCACTCGCTTCTGGGCCAATTATTCGAGTTGCCGCTGCACTTGCAGCGATACGTCTTTCCTCGCGTCGGCCTTCCTTAGTCTCTCTTCTCTCTCTACTTCCATGTTTCAACCTTCAACAAGCAAGAAAATTCGTGCAAAACCTTGCCCTAACTTGCAGAGTACTTATTAGTGATTTGATTGGACAAAATATTGGTGTCCTTTTTTTGGCATTCACTTGCATACCGTGGATGTATATAGGTCGTATTTGTCGAAGATTATTGGATTTTGTTTGGCCAACGCATTACTCATGGAGTCAAGCCGCCCTGCTATTTAAATTGCGAAGCTGCAAGCTTTTAGATATGTGCACGCTTTCTTATTTTTATTCTTGGTTGTAATCAGGCACTCGTACTTTTAGTTTTTTTAAATTTTGGGTATTTGACTTTGACACTGTAACATTTGGGATCTATTAGCAGGTATTAGCTGCCGAATTAGCAGTTTTTACTGAGTCTTTCCGTCGTGGTTGACAGGAGATCCCTGCTGCAGTTCCGCTTATGTTTCCTCGATATTTCAAATGCCCTCTGCATTTTGCTTCATCAACTCCTTCTTGCGGTTCTGGGAGTATTAGATTAGATTTATGTTCCACGACTGCCTTTTGCTGGCATGCGCACGTCAGCCTTTTGGGTTTTTTGTACTGTCGGGAGTTTTCAAGTTAGCAGGCCAACATTCGTATCTTTTACTAGACTTGCAATGTCCCCTACTAGCTTGCGGTTGTCAATAGAGTTAAGGCTCCAATCGAGTTGGTGTCTTTTACGCTCTAATGCTGGGAATTCAAAAATGATATGATAGGCTGTTTCATCATCCTCTTGGCATAGTCTGCAAACAGGTTCATCTCTATAGATATTGATCCTGTGCATAAATTCTCTGAATGCTCCAGTGCCTGTTAGTAGACTGACTACTTGCTTGATTCGAGTTCTGTTTAGTCTCAACAGGGTTTTGGTGGTTTGTGGATTCGGAGTTTTTAGCAATCTTTTGCAGTGTGTTGCTTGATTGTAGTTTCTCCACCTTAGTTGGTGTGCGGTATTGACCTATTCATTAATGGCTGAGCGGGCTTGGTTTTTCTGAATGCTTAGACCAGGTTCTGGACCGGTCATTGCATTACGGGCTGCTTATTTTGCGAGCTTGTCCGCCTTTTCGTTTCCTTCAATACCTTGGTGACCTGGAATCCAGCATAATTTTACTGTATTCCTCTGGCTCAAGGTTTGAAGTTTGGATTTGCATTCCTTGACCAGTCTCGATGAAGTACTGAAAGCGTTTAGCGCTTTCAGTGCTGCCTGACTGTCTGAGAGAATGTGTATGTCTCGATTGAGCAGCTTCTTTTCTAAGCTGATGCTTGCGCAAACGTTAATAGCCTGTACTTCAGCTTGAAAGATGTTAAAAAAACTTTCCTAGACTGACTTTTTCGTTGGTTCTAAGATTGGTACTGTACACACCGAAGCCTGTACCCCCTTCAAACTTAGATCCATCAGTGTAAAAAATTATGTTCTTATTTGTTGGGGTTGGTAGTTGGTCCGGATTCCAACTTGTGTGTACAGTAAAGTTCTTTTCAAAGTCATAGGCTTTGATTATAAGATCAGAACCCATTTCTAATATTGGGTTGTTGATGTGTGACATGATCGTGCCATGTCCTAGATTATTAGCTGTGGTCATCCAGTGACCAGTACTTTGTAATCTGTAGGCTGCCATTCTGGCTTCACTTTCCAAGAAAATGTGCAGAGGTGGCAGATTTAAGATAGCATTCAGTGCTTGTCCTGAGGTGCCTTTAAGGGCTCCAGTGATGCACCGATTAGCTAGATATTGTATTCTGCTGATTTTGTGGATCGCAGTTGCTTGTTTTATTTTGGGCCACCAGGCGATTGTTCCATATGAACTTATTGGTCGGACCATGGTTTTGTACAGCCAGGGGGTCAGTTCCGGTTTAGCCCCCACGTACTACCTATAGCTCTTTTCCCAATAACTAATGTTTGTATGCACCTGGTAATTGTTTTGTCTAAGTGGGAATTCCAAGTTAGTTTGGAGTCGATGGTTAGACTTAAGTACTTAACCTCGTTCTCCCAGTTGACATTTGTATAAAACAGTTTGATGTTGATTCTGTTTGTGATGTTCTTTCTACGAGTGAAAGCGACGAGGGTGGCTTGGCTAGGATTAATTGTAAGATTATTCTCTAGACACCACTCTTCGGTTATCTTTAGTGCTGATTTCATTACATTGTCTATAGTTTTTTGGTATTTACCTTGAATCAGTATGACAATGTCATCAGCGTATCCTTGAGTGTAGTAGCCTTTGTTATTGAGTTGGATCAGCAGTTCGTTGACTGTGAGGCACCACAGGAGTGGAGAAAGAACTCCTTCCTGTGGACATCCCCTTGTCGCCTGCACTGTCTTTTCCTTGTCAAATAACTTGACTTTTACAACTCTAGTGTTGAGCATTGCCATAGTCCATCTTATCGTGGTATTATCGATCTGATGGTTTGTCATTGCTCTTTCAATAGAGTGGTAGGAGGTGTTGTCGGAAGCAACTTCTATGTCTAGAAATTCTCCGACTGCGTACTCCTTATACTCCAAGGTTCTCTTAATTTTCCCCACAAGTTGGTGTAGTGTGGTTTCACATGACTTGCTTGTTTGGTAAGCATGTTGATATTTGTGAATCGGGAGTGAAGTTAGGGATTCCTCCCTCCAGTATCTGTCTACTAATCGTTGCAGCTTTTTAAGGAGGAATGACTTTAGGCTGATAGGTCTGTAAGATTTGGCTTTTGCATAGCTGCTCTTACCAGGCTTAGGGATAAATACTACTTTAGTCACTCTCCAGGCTTGGGGAATGTAGCCCACGGCAAGACTTGGAACATGTCTTTGAGTGGGTTCAGCAGTATATCTATCCCTTTCTGCAGCATTACGGGTTGTATGCCATCGCCAGCAGATTTGAAAGGAGTGAAGAGGCTAGTTGTCCATCTAATCCTTTCTTTGCTGACTATTCTCTTAGCTGTTTTCCAGTCTTCCCTCCTAGGGGTATGATTGGGTTCAGCCAGAGTAGGTTGTTCCACTGCTCCGGGTAGATGAGTTTCTATCAAAAGAAATAATGTCTCCTCTTCCGTTGTAATGTATTCTCCGCTTTCTTTTTTAAGAGTGCCTACTGGATTCATGGCTTGCTTTGAGATGATTTTGTGGAGTCTAGCTGTGGATCGCGTGGTCTCCACCTCCTGGCAAATTTTTTCCAGGCTGCTTCTTAGCTGCCTTGATCTTTTTGCCGTAGTCTGTGAGAGCTTTGTGATAGTTCTCCCTGTTATTTGTGGCTTTAGACCTGTTAAACAGACGTCTGACTTCTTGTCTGGTCCTTCTAGGTCTAGGAGTATTAACGCACGATACCGTGTCGAGTAATGTAAAACTAATTAGAAAAAACTAAGTAAAAATTATAAGATAGAAGTTCCAGAATTAAAGAAACCAGGCGTAAAAGTGTTAGACATTGAAGATGAAATGGATGAAGAGGAATTAATAGAAACAATTAAGAAGCAAAATAAATGGATACCAAATTGTGAAACTGCTTTGAAAGTTATAACGATCAAGAAAATGCGTAGCAACTATATGGTAATTGTACAGTGTGATACTGAAATATTCAACAAGATTATGCAACAGCAAGCGCTCTATATAGGATGGTCAAGACGCAGGAGTATATAATTGTTTTCAGATGTTTCCAATGTGGGGGATATAATCACAAGGAGATTCATGCCCTTATAAAAAACGATGCAAGAAGTGTTCGAAGGATCATGAGTCTCCGACGATTGCAAAACTGATGAGGTGGTATGTGCCAACTGTGTAGAAGCCAACTCCAAACTGAAAATGAATTTGGAAGTAAATCATTCTATTTTTGATCCTGATTGTTCGGTATTCAAAAAAATGCCGGAAAAACAAAAACGTAACATACAGTATACCTCTGATACTAAGTAGCAATCACAGACTGGTAACAGCAATGCAGCCCGAAACAGTCAGATATTTAAGGTGTATCATCAAAATGTACAAAGTATCAAGAATAAAGTGGAACATTTGAGTATACGTTACATGTAGAAAATATTGCTATTGCTTGTTTCACGGAACATCATTTAAAATATGAAGAAGTAGAATTAATCAATGCAAACGGCTACTCCAAATGTTCTTCGTTTTGTAGGAAAATTTAAGAAAAGGTGGTACAGCTATATTCTACAAAAAATCTCTTAATGTGAAAATCACAGATATCTCTTATTTACATGAAACTTCGGCTAAAGAAAATATCTTTGCAATCTGTGGAGTGCAACTTGTATTCAGAGGTTTTGCCGAAATCAAAATAATAGCAGTGTACAGATCTCCAAGTGCAGACTTAAACATTTTTTTTACACGAACTTGACATCGCCATGCGTAATCTATGTGAACAAAAATAATACAAAAGTGATCTTATGTGGAGATTTAAACGTTAATTACTTCTCCGAAACGGCAGCCAAGTATGAGCTTATAGATCTCTTTGACTCATACAATACGCAGATTTTAATAAATGAGGCAACTCGCTATTCTAATTGCTTAGATTATGTATGTACTAACTTGTTATCTGACAATATCATATCTTGTAGCGTATCGCATAACGGTATCTCAGATCACTCGGCTCAAATTCTGGTGACCGCTATGGGAAACAGTGATCAGTCTGGTAAAAATAGCTATAGTAAAAGTAGATTATTTAATCAACAGTAATATCCCAAGTGCATTAAAATAGCCGATAAAATTTTGACGTTTCTGTCAGAATGTTTTGCTAAGAAATTTGTCAAGTAAATTTTCCGCTCAACAAGAATCCCGAGTGTGCAGCAGGAGGGATTTTGAAGTGGAAAATTTACGAGATATATTTCTTCAGAGCAAAACATTTTGACACAAAATCTTCAAAATTTATTCAGGCTAGTTTACATGCACGCGGGATGTTCGGCGTGATTATTTCCTGAATAAATAGATAAAATTCAGTTGGTGAAGCACCTTTAATAATCATGTTAAAATTATGCACAAGCGATTAAATGTTGACATAAATTTAACCGCGGTTAAATTTTAACGTTTGAATTTTAGTCATTATTAAACTGACAGAAACCATGGTGATTACGCATTATTATGGATATAAAGGAAATAATCAACAAAATTACAATACTCTGTATTATTACCTAGGAAAAAAATTTGGAATGAAGTGTACACTGCCATCAATCTGGATGACTCATGTGATAATTTTATCAATGCGTTATATTTTTATATTGACTTATCGTTTCCTCTTGTTAACGTAAGGCAAAAGTTTACACTAAACCATTTGTCACGATAGGGATTAAAACGTCATCCAATATGTTAAAACACCTGTATGAATTAAAAACAACAACTAATCACCCAAGTAAGGATTTTGTTCTATAATATATATAAAAGAATTTCTAAAAAAGTTATTAGGGCAGCCAAAAGGATCAGCAATAAAAATATATACCATAAAGCACAAAATAAATCAAGGGCAGTATGGAGTATAATAAATAAGACAGTCACGAATAAAAAAATCGAAACTAAACCTTTAGAAATAAAGATAAACAATAAAATTGTGGTGGCCCTCAAACACTATCGAATTATTTCAACCGCTATTTGATAAATATTCCCAAAAACTTAAATAAGAAATTAGACGTGCTAAATATACCCACACACATCACATTAACTGATACAGAGTATCCAACCATGTTCGTGGACCCTGTGAGCGAGTCTGAAGTATTCAACATAGTCAATAAATTGAAGCCATCCAATTGTTGTGGTCTTGATAATATCAGTGTGAATACTCTCAAACAAATCATTCCTTACATTATCACTCCTTTGAAATTTTTGATAAATTGGTCTATAGCAGATGGTGCATTTCCAAAAATACTTAAAATAGCAAAAGTAATCATGCTTCATAAAAGGGTGACCAAAGTTGTATGGAAAACTATAGACCAATATCGTTACTATCGGCAATATCAAAAATTATTGAAAGGGCTATTTTCAACAGAGTTAATAAATACTTAAGCAAGTATGCTATTATCACACCTAGCCAGCATGGCTTCCGTAAGGTAGATCTACCCAGTCAGTTGTGGACTTTGTGAATAATCTCTATAGCAGTTTAGATCAAAACAAAAAATGCATCGGATTATTCATGGATCTAAGTAAAGCATTTGATCTGATACCTCATGAACATCTAGTAGAAAAATTAAATAAATATGGCATAAGAGAAAAATAAATGACTGGGTGAGGTCCTACCTTTCTGGAAGGCCACAGGTTGTGTGTATAGATGGAGTAAATTCAAATGAATTGAATATAAGTTGTGGAGTACCGCAAGTGTCTGTTTTAGGGCCCTTGCTATTTTTTTTATTTATAAATGATCTTCCTTCAGCAGTTAATGCCTAAAATCTGACAATGTTCGCGGATGACACTTCCTACATGTGTTCTGACACATCTCTTGCAGGTGTTTTAGGTTATTCTCAGCAAACTATTGATCGGATCTCTAAATGGTTATTGTATTGTATTGTATTGTATTGTATTTTATTCATCATAATATACACCGTGGTGCTTAGATATGTCACAATTCCAGTTTAAATATAAAAATATAAAAATAAAAAAATACAATGCATTTACAGAAATAGTCAACTACAGATAAATACAGTAACAACAAAAATACTAAAGTCAATAAAACAAGACAGTCTTAATTTTCAACAAATCTGAAATCGGAAAGTTCATAGTAGACATTGGCCAGAAGATGTTTTTTAAGCTTAACTTTGAAGAGTTTTGTTGGGGCATTTTTGAGAGTACTAGGAAGCGAATTAAATAATCCTATTCCGAAATTATTTCGTTTAGTGGAAGTTAGTCTCTGCTGCGGAACCTGTATATCGCCTCGACTGCGGGTGTCGTAACCATGGGCATCGCCGTTTTTTGTATAATCGCCATAATGTTCTTTTATGTGTAATAGATTACAATATAGTATTGCTGACGGTAGCGTTAATATGTTATATTTTTTAAACAATGGTTTACAACTGTCTAACTGACTCGCTCCCGCCAACACTCTCAAGGCTCTTTTTTGTACAATGAAAATTTTTTTCATATGTGTAGAGGTACCCCAGTTTATTAGACCGTACGTCATTACACTATGAAATAATGCGTGGTATGCAGTAATGGCAGCATCTAAGTTTACTCGATTTTTTATTTGTCTAATTACATAAATTGTTCTTGATAATTTAATTGAAAGATTGTCAACATGTGCTTGCCAAGTTAGTTTGTTATCCAAGGTAAGGCCTAAAAATTTGACGGTTTCACAGATATTTTGTTTATTTGAAAATAGTAAAGTGGTAGTTTTATTTTGGTTTAAACAAAGCTTATTTGCCTGGAACCAATCTGAGGCTTGGTTGATAATGTTGGTTTGTAACTGATTGACTAGAGTTTCATCTTCTACGTGGTTTGCAAAGGTCGTATCGTCTGCAAATAAAGTCGTGAAAACTGGGATGGCATTAGGCAAATCGTTAACATAGATTAAAAATAATAACGGTCCCAATACACTTCCTTGTGGGACACCATGTTGAATTGAAGACATCTGGCTATACTGACCTTTGCAAAATACACATTGAGATCTGTCAGATAAGTAGGATGACATTAGTTTTAGAGTTACTCCCCTGCAACCGTAATACTCCAGTTTATCGAGTAAAATGCTTTTTGAGACACAGTCGAACGCCTTGCTTAAATCAAGAAATAGTGCAAAGGAAGATTTTTTGTTTTCCAATGATTCTGTTATATAATTAATGAGATTCAGCACGGCTCCCGACGTGTCCCTTCCTTTTCTGAACCCAAACTGTCTGTCCGTAAAAATATGGTTGGTTTCAAAGAAATTTAGAATTCGAACTGCAATAATTTTTTCTATAATTTTGGCCAAAATAGGGAGAAGCGCAATGGGTCTATAATTTGATCTATCATCAATTTCACCCGATTTATATAAAGGTATAATTTTGGCTTGTTTCAATTTATTAGGAAATATGCCCGTCTTTAATATCATGTTTGCAATATAAGCTATCGGGGCAGATAAACATAAAACATTTTCTTTGTACATGCAAACCGATTGATTATATAGGTCTAATGATTTTGACTTTTTTAATGCCTTTATAATATCTTCTACCTCGGATTCCTCAACAGCAAATAAGAATAGTGATTGTTCATTATTTATTGGTAATTTCTTTAGATAAACACTGTGTGAGTACTTTGATGGGGGAATATTTGATAATAAATCGTCGGCTACATGCACAAAGTAGTCGTTGTGAGATTCTGGGGAAATCACACTTACCACTCCATTGCTATTGATATTGTTTACACCTTTTTTTATTATTCTCCATATTGTTCTTTGTTTATTATCAGACTCCAAGATTTCTTTACTGATTTTTTCTTTTTTTAATTTTAAGATTTTTTGTTCGTATTCGTATTTTTTTTGTTTAAATTCAGCCGATAGAAGATCATTATTTTGCAAGTTCAATTTCAAAATGTTTCCAAGACGATTTATTTCTTCCCTGGCCAAAACTATTTCCGGATTGGTAAATATAGAGGCATTTTTACGTTTGTTATTTGTATTAATTTTAATGGGAGGAAAAGATAAATCGTGATAATATGTAAAAACTTTATAAAAAGCATTAACTGCGCAGGTTGGGTCAGACTCTCTATATAATTCTACCCAATCTTCCGTTAAGAGGTAATTTGAAAATTTGATTCTATTTCTAGAACTTTTATTTGGTACGGTTTTGTAAACAGAGGTCTCCCGTTTTTGAATAGTGTTAAATTTAATTATTTGAGATTTATGATCAGATATGTGAAATTCAGCCACAGTTGCAAGTTGTGTTTCAAAATTTGTGAAGATGTTGTCGATACACGACTTGGAATTTTTTTGTTCTCTAGTAAAGTCGGTGATATTTTTTTGTAATCCAAAAGAATGGAATATGTTAGTAATTTCGATGCTTTCCTTAGATTTAACTGCAAAATTTATATTAAAATCGCCACCAAACACTAGCTTACTATTTTTAAAATATTTAGATATTAAGTCAAGAGCATGAGAAAGTTTATTTTTAAAGATATCGATATTACCACATGGTGAACGATATAAAGCCACCGCAACACAGTTCAAATCAGCAAGTTTAATGCCAGTGCATTCAAAATGTTTTTCACTGTTAAGTTCACTAATGAAATTTATTGATGTAAAAACGTGATCAGATCTAGTAAAAATGCATACTCCTCCACATTCACTCTCCAATCGGCAGTAACAAGAAGCTAGATTGTAATTATTTGGTGTATATAAATGTTTTTCTCCATCCTTAAGCCAATGTTCACTAATCATCACCACGTCAAAATTTTGTTCAGTTAAGATGGATTCAAGATAATTGTGTTTGTTTCTAATACACTGAATATTTGCATGCAAAATAGTAATATTACTGGTGTTTTTATTACAAAAGAGAGGCACTGAATGTTTGTCAATGATAGAAGATACTTGCTCTTCTGGGCACGTCGATCGTATTAAAAATTTCGTTTTGGCGAGTAGTATTTGCCATGGCTTTCCCTGGATTGTTGTAGGCGTATTAGATGTTGGGAGGAGACAAATGATTTGTAGGTTGCAAGGTCCGCCGATGCAGTAGAAGATCCTATGCCATACGCTTCAAAGTACTTCATGTATAATTGTTTTAGCGACTCCACGTCTACAGGAAGGCCCTCAGAAGCTAAAAATACCCTTAGAGAAGCATTTGTGAAGCCCTCGTGACAAACTGATTGCGGTTGTTCATGTAGATAGGATATGTACAACCTGACGGCATTCATTATTGCTGGTTCCCGCAGACGAGCCAAAAGGTACCGGCCTTCATCGGTGGCAGATTGCATTGTCAGTTTCACCCTTGGCGGAGTCATTGCATCTACTGTGAGATTTGTTTTCTGGATGCCTGCACTCACAAATTTTATGGGTTGATTTTCATTAAAGGTGTGTTGTTTGCCAGCTGCTATAGCCTCCCCATCAGAATGAAGCCTTAGAATCTTCTCTTGAGTAGTGAATTCTTTAGTTATCTTATTCTTCACTTTGTCCAGCTGCGTTTCATTTCCTTCGTTAGGATTTTCCTCAAGATGGCATTTTCTTTCTACTGACCACTTTACCGATACACCAGCAGGCCAGAACTGCTCTTCTGCTAATCGAGCGGCAGACTTTCTGTTTATGGTGCCGATCTTGTATGTTATCTCCGCTGCATTTTCTGATTGTTTTAATAGGGGGTAGCATCTTATAAAGTCCGACACTCGCAACTTTTCTTTAATATAATGTACTACGTGATTGCTGTTATAGTACGATGGAAGGTTTCTCACAATCACATAGTGCCATTTACTTTTATCTACTTTTCCATCTTGAGTAGGTAATGTTAAATTAGACAATGGTTTTGGGCCACTCAAACTAGGAGATAGTTCTGTTGTTTGGGTGCCAACTGACATACAAGACTTTGATGTTTGAATTGGAGTCGGTTGTGAAGTTGAAGAAGCAACACCTGGAGATTTTAGGGTTTTCAGTCTTGTTTGGAACTCCGCCATGGAGTCTGATATTTTTGTTATCTTATGTTGTATCCCTTCTATGTTTTTCCTAATTTCACTTGAAGATGGATCGTGTACCTGTATTTTGATTTGGTCTTCATTGCTGTTGAAGAAGACTGAGGAGAGATTGAAAAGATCCTGCTGCATGCCGTTTAAACTTTTTCTAATTGATTGTGGGCCACAATCAGTGAAGGACTGACACATCGAGTAAATTTCCTCAACTCTTTTATGAAGCAAATCTAGCTTTGAATCTTGGTTATATACCAATTCATGTGTTTCCGTAATAATCGGAATTGCATCAGCCACTTTCTTAATTAGTGACCCTATAGCCTCGATGTTATCTTTTGGTACTTGGTCCCTTGTTAATTGTGAAACTTTTTCATGCAGATATTTTAGATTGGGAGAATCACATAGAACGCAAAAATATCGCAGTTGGTGATTTTTTTGTTGTGAAATCGTTTTTAATGTGGTTTTGTCAAATCCACTGCATGCCATGCAAAATATGCGCCTACATTCGCCGCTACACTTTAGTTTATATTTGTCCTTAACATCCAGGAAGACTTTTTGGCAAGCGTCGCATTTGAAATTAGCCATTTCAACGAAATTGAGGTCAAGTTCACTACCAGTAGTAAATAATTTAAATGTAATAGGAAGTCAAATTGCAATTACTTGCAAAATGTGTTTCCTATTGTGTCACTGGGTTATGTTATGATGAATTGCGTACATACGGAGTAATATGTAGTTTAGTCAACACAGCAAAACACTACACACATGAGTATTAGCATGAAAGAATGCAAAACACTGCAAAACAAGCGGAGCAAAACAAAAATGCGACCGCACTGCACGACGAGCAAACTAATCTGTATCATCGGATGGTGGCTATCTTCCTTATCGACGATGAAAATCTTTATTTTTCGATAGTTTATGTTTAGTCGATATTAGTTACTTACTTGTTTCTATATGCAGCAACATTTACAGTTAGTCAGAACTTTTTGGTATACCATCACTAAATCTTAAATTTTATACTTTCGGTTTTCCAATTACTGCTCGACCTTCCCATTCTTCCAAGATTAGTCTCGTGACTTCTTCTACATACGCGTTGAATAACAAGAGCGAATGAATACATCCATGTCTTACACTTTTATAATTGAACAATGCTACAATACTACACGGCTGACTTAACTAGTGCTTTGCTATCTCCGTATAGTTGACGAAAATGTTCTAGGGAATGCAATGAATTCCCATGTTAGCAAGTAAGACCCACTTTCCACCTAATTTCTCTCAGTTAACATCATCAAAGGCTTTCCTATAATCTGCGAAGCACAAATAAATCGGGGTGTAATACTCTCGGGCTTTCTGGGCCAACTACCTAACTATAAAGATCTGTTTCCTTGTACTTCATCCCTTCACAGAGCTTCTAGTGCAATGTTCCATGATACTCGTATATATGCGGTTAAAAATTCTTTATTGTGTTCAACATTTGGCTGATATATTAAGGTAATCAAACGATAATTGTCATAGTTGCTTGTTGCTGCTTTTTTGTGCAATGGAATTGCAACCGATGCTGTCCAATCGTCACGCCATTCACATGTTACACAAATTCGTGGGTATATTTAATGTAACAGCGGTTTACCTTCTTCCTAAGTGGCCGTATGGCATCTGATAGAAAGTCATCAGCAGCAACAACTTCAAGTCAGCGTTTTTTTGACAGCAGCATCTTATATCTTCGTTGGAAAAACATTTGGTTTCATCACATTGATTCTTACAGCTGTTCTCAAAAGGTTTTCATGTAGTCTGTAGCATTATTCGGAATTGCATTCCTATTGCAAACTCCTAAGGGTATCCTTAACTTTTTTAGTTTTCTTCCAGCTACTGTGAGAGCAAATGTTTATTTTGGAAATCGAATCTTGTTTTGGCTTGAAGTTTGAAGAAGTAAGCTACTCTCTGAGGGCAGTCTGTTCGTATACGGAGGGACTTTCTTCGATCTAAATAGTCTACTGAAATAACGTTTGTGATCAAATGTGTTCGGTTTATTTCTCGTTTAAGAGCCTCTGTACTACCTCAGAAGCTATTACTTCTACACATATTTTTTTAAATACGTCTAAGGTACCTAGTAGTTCGCATGCCTAGACCTTGTCCATAACAAACACACAAACTGGTGCAAAATACATTATGTTGATATAGATTTATAATTCCTAGCCAGCGTTAAATTTAATGACTTAATAGCTATTTAAGTAACAAGGAATGTTAATAGGCGATACATTCCGAGTTATCTTATTATATTTTTCACGCTGCTTATCGAAATTTTCCTAGATTTTTAAAAATATCGTTTTATTTGTCACCTGTCACCAGGATTAATTTTTGTGAGTCGTGTTACCTGTGAGTGTCACATGTCACATAAACACTTGCAATTATAAACAAAACGTAAGTCTGCATCCTGCGTTGTTAATTTTATTATTCTAGAAACTATAATAATATTAAGTTCCGTTGACAAGAGAAAGCAGCAAACAAATATAATCACCGACTTACACGTTTTGTTACTAAGGCTGTATCACTGACTTACATGATCGAAAGCGGGAAAATATTATTTTTCCTACTTTGGTTCAGAAAGTACTCACTTTTCGCACGCATTTGGGTGCAGGAAGTGACCACTTTCTGCACTCTTATGTCAACTAGTATTGTTTCTATATGAAGCAAACAGTAAAGGCGTAATTTAATTTTAGCTTATCTGCTTTAGCGTTACTAAGGTGACTTGCGTACTACATATGCGTAATTTTAATAGGCATAATTTGAATATTTAAATAAAACTTGAACATGAATTAATTAGGTACATGTTATTGATAAAAAGTATAAATTTTTATTTTAACTGCATGTGCTTGAGCAAATACTTTCATCAACCTGATAGATATATAAAAACTTTAAACACAAAAATACAGAAAACCGTATATCATTCGCTATTGTCATATTTTAGTTATTTTTATTACAAAATGTGTGCTGAAACTGATTATTTGCTCTTGCTATTTTTAATTTATAAAATGCTCTTCTGAAAGCAACGCTTATACAGTAACTGCAATGCAGCAATATGGAAAATCCTGGATTTTCAAAAAGAGGTGAGTTATAGCGAGAGCGCCGGCTCTGCACATGACGCATGAAACTCGAACTTTCAGGGTATATTAAAAAATTAATTGCTTTCCTTGTACTAAATTCATTCTTTCGCTATAAAATTTAAAACTGTTATGTTCCGCATCGCCAGCTATGAGTGGAAATTCAAAAATAAAGCTTCGTTCGAGTTGTCTTCAATGCCTCTTCTCCGCCTGTTGGCATGACAATATTTTAGCAGATTCATTATAAACAGTAATGAAATTTTAAGTGTTTAATGTAAGCAAGTAAGTTAATTGCATCCGTGATGAAAACTGTAAAGCACGCTTGCTTTGTTGATACAATGCACGTTATCACACTTTTCCAACATTAGCACGCCGTTAAGTAACTGAACGGTACGAGGCACTACTGTACTGCAATTTTATTACTACTTAACGCAGTGTGTTGCTAATAGATAAGTAAGAGTTCAATTAAAAGCCCTGAGTTCTTGATAATCATATTGAGATTTTCTACGTTTTAATACATTAGCTTGCAGTTTTATTCTACTTATGCGATATAGTTAAACCCATTTATAGAAAGTAATAAAATCGACATAGAAATGTGTGGTGAAATGCACTTCGCTAGCAGTTTATATATTAAAAAATAAATAGATTAGTTACGTTTCATATTTTGTCGAGAACAAAAATATATCTTGCTTTTGAATAAAGTTTAACTAGTAGCTATAACCTTTTTTACACATAATATTTTTATTATTCCATTATTTATTACAGCTTTGGCACAACGACACAGTTTTGTATAACTATTTATTAGTAATGCTTTAAACAATTTAAATATTTCATCTTCTATGCCTAAATAGTTGTATTAAAAACGAATTATGCAATTCGAGGGTAAAAGAAGTGCCGCGCCGATAGCAAACGTGGTGCAATCTTTGACATTGAAAATGAATACCAGTGCGGCAAGGACGTTCTTGCATTCATGTGTTTGGACATAATATGGGTTGCGGTTGGAAGTGTATATTTATCTTGAATGATTTCGGTCGTTTTATGCAGTTTTATACAAAAAAAGGCGATGAATAGCGTAACTGAGTATTCTCAACGTTAATTTATTCGCCTACCGTTAGCTGAAAAAGATAAAATAGAAATAGTTGGAAATCCTACAACGGTATTAAATTTTAATCTAATAAATAAAGTTGAAACTCTGAATCTTACAAGACGCTTATTGTGGATATTTACAAGGAAAGCAAAGGGATTTGCGGATGTGATGCTTACTTGCTCTGTTTTTCCATTATTAAATATCGTCTTTCGCTTTTTAACACTTATGTACCATTCAAGACAAGAAAACTGAGACAACTCTTGGTAGAGATTTTAGCATTATTTGATTAGCTTAACAATTTTGATCAATAGTAACGTCTAAACAAGTTGACAATTAAGTTAGAAAATCCTAGCAACTCTACATATTCAAGCAGTCACATTCCCAACAGAACATATTAAATATCCCAGAGTTTTTGTCTTGCGTAGTACATTTTCTGTTGTGTTTAAATACTTTCTCTTTCGTGCATATGAGGTTTCCTTCTGGATTATTAAAATTAAAAATCATTGTTATATTTTGATTAAATCATCGACGGAATGTAAATGCGTCATTAATTATTGTTTTTTCTTAGTTATTGTTAAAAATGTAGGAGCCCTTCAAATACTATTATCACGAGCCGCCATTGTTAATATGCCCGCTAAAATCATATACCTGGCGCTGAAGTGAAATTACCAGTTCTAATTGCACCTCATCAAAAATAAGAGCACACGCAATAGTTCAGTTAAAATCAAATATAATTACAAAGTGGTAAATAATAAATTAATATTATATCATATGCACGTTATTTGTTGTTATCTATGTTATATTGCTCTATGTTTTGTTACTGAACTTGTTTAAATATTGATCTCTACTCAGTTTCTCTGGGTTATTTTGTTTTAATCTTGCTGCTTCTTTCCTTCCAAAGATATACCTTACAATACTCATTCCTATTCCTTAACTTGTACTTTCTAATGTGTTACTTTCCATAATCTTTTTGTAGTTTGAAACTATTGGACACAGTCCTTAATAGCTATTTACGTATCAAAGGCACAAAAAAGCGTTTTCGGGTCGCGGAGAAGTGCTATAACACGTATGAGCCAAAGATGCTTTTTGGAGTGCTTTATAAAAAATTCTTTGGTACTATATATACAGGGTGTTTTCTAACTTGGGACGTTTCTTTAAATAGCAAGAAGTACAAGGAAAATAACGTATGTTAACATGCATTTGCCCCAGTAAAAGTTGGATAATAAGCGAGATATGTTCTTTTTAAATTTCTGAAAAAAATGTTAAGAACCTCTGCAATTGCAATTTAATTAACAAAATTAGTAACAATACATCTAACAAATAACTATTTTACGTTGTCACAGAAACTGTTCGAAATGTCTACCCTTTTGTTGCACACAAATCCTAGCCCCTTCGTATCCAAGAAGCATAAGACGCCTGCATCGTGCCCTGCTGCAGTGCTTGTTCTCGAATTATAACTGCTGCACCTTCCACGTGTTGGCGCAATTGCTCTACAGTATTTATTTCCGAAGCATACACTAAAGACTTAAAATGTCCCCAGAGATAAAAGTCGAGTGGTGTTAAGTCCGGCGACCGAGACGCCCAAGAAATTGGCGCACCACGGCTTACCCACCTATTTGGAAAAGTCCGATTCAGGTATTCGCGAACTATGCGGCTATAATGTGGTGGGGTAACATCATTTAAAAACCACATTCGTTGTCGAATATCCAGGGGTATATCCTCTATAAGTTCTGGCAAATGGTTCTCTAAAAAATTTAAATATTCTACCCCAATTCGGTAACACGAAAGGTCCAATTAACTGTCCATTGAGAATTCCAGCCCAAAATTTCAAAGAGAATTTCTGCTGGAATCCAGTTCACCAGATAGCACGTGGATTTTCAAATGCCCAAATATGGGTGTTTTTAAAATTATTTACTCCGTTTCGTGTAAAAAAATTTTCATCACAAACCAACACATTGGGATTGCGAGCATGTTCGCGCAAAAGCCATTCGCAAAATCTTGTCCTCTGAGGATAATCTGCAGGCATCAGAGCCTGCACGTGTTCAAGTGATAGGGGTATAGTTGGTCTTCTCGGAGAATTTGCCATAGTACTTTGGTATGAGAAATGCTGGTTGGATTGGCAACATGTCTTGTACATACAGATGGGTCTGCATCCACCATTTCCAAAATCTTCTCTTCAGCTCCGTCTTCTACAACCCTACCTGGGCCACCATCACGTCCTCGTTTTGGTAGTAATTGTCCAGTGTCTCTAGCACGTTGGTGAAGTTCAATAAATCTTGTGGGAGCAGGCGCAACCCTTTGCGGGAATTGTTCTCCGTAAACGCGAGATGCAACAGCTGTATTTTGCAATGCCTCCCCATAAACTAACAACATATCTGTTAATTCGATACTGGAATACTTATGAGCCATATTTTTAGGATTGATTATTTCGAACATCAAAAATGCGACAATGCTGACACACGCCAACTAATAATAAAACAGTGCAGTGATTCCAGTGGTTCTTAGTTGTTCTCATAGTAAAAAAGATAAGACAATATCTCTCTTATTATAACACTTTTATTAGAGCACTTTGCCACCAATTGACTACATTTCGCCTCCCTTAGATGCCCTTTCAAGGAAAGTCTCAAGTTAGAAAACACCCTGTATAAGTCTAGAAGAACTACATTCGGAAGCGGATAAATCGAATAAAAAAGACTATGTAAATAAAATCTAAAGAAAACACCGGCAGAATAAAAACAACGATATCAAAATTGCAGTGAATCTCGAGACCTACAAAAAGTTAACATGCTGCCGCAACACGTGTAACAGCAAAAAAAGACTGCTTCACAGAATTATATAACGGAGGAAGAAACACACAAAGAAGAAGCAGCAAGTTATAAACAATACGATGCCTGAAACCAAATAGGATGCCAGGAAGTTATGCAAAAACTCTTCAGGTACTAGTTGAAGATGGAGTACATGTACAGTTTGACATATGTTGCAAAACACGATGCACAGGCAAGTGGCCAAAAAGTTAAACTTAATCGGTCTTAATCCCAATTCGTAAAAAACTATCCACACGAAAGTGGTAGAATTGCTGAACGAATACCTATTCAAAGACAGCAAAATTACAGAAAATACCAGATTTCGCTAGAGCAGGTAGGACTTTTAAAGAAAAGAGGAATGAGAGACCATATCTTCAATATTAGACAATGCTTAATTATTATTGTCCATAAAAAATCACATCTCTGTGTCCTCTGGAGTAACCTTTAGAAGACTCTAAACAATAGAGAGGGGGGGGGGGGGTCAAACTACCTTATACAATTGATAATAGTTCTTTACGATACGCACAAAGCAACTACTATAATTATAAAGAAAGGCAGGTGTAAACCCTTTAAAATCAAAATGGTTGTACGACAAAAGTGCATACCTTCACCGAGTCGTTTTAATACATACGGACAGCATATGTGCTGGAGATGGATGCTGTGCATTCTATGGAGAACAGGAAGAGCTAACGCTCAAGTTGAAAGGAACTGAACATCAGCGACAGAGTATGTACCATATATCATCGGCAAATATTAGGATATTTCGGATACGTTATACTTCAAGATAACATCAATCTGGAGAAATCAGTAGTGGAATTGAAGATACGGGAAAACGACCCAGATAGATCCAAATAGACAACTGGGTTAAATAAAAAATTTACCTTAACCCACGTAATATTATTCATGTTCGAGTAAAATACAATCCGACACGCTATTTACTATTTACTTGCAAATTTACAATTTCACTAAGGGCCAGAATCAACAAAATTGCACATTTTCCTTATTTAAAAATTGAGAAAATAAGGAAACCTTCCCTCACAACCGCATCCCGAACTCTTTTAAAAAATACGATCGACCAGTAGAGAACTCCAAACAGCGAATTTTACACAAATATTGATTTTAAGGTTATTCTTATAATTCTAACTTTCACCCCATTTTGCATCCCCCAAATCCAACTGGGCCGCAAAACCTCCACATCCCGACTATCGACCCGTATAAAGTCTCCAAACAGCGAATTTCACACAAATATTGATTTTAAGGTTTTTCAGATAATTATATCGTTTTCCCCATTTTGCAACCCCAAATTTACCTGGGTCGCAAAATTCCCACAATTTGGATTCTCTTAAAAAATACAATTAATCAGCAGAAAATCTCCAAACAGGGAAATTCACACAAATATTGATTTTAAGGTTTTTCCAATAATAACGTTTTTCCTATTTTCCAACCCCCAAATTCAACTGGACCGCAAAATTCCCACATCCCGAATTCTCTTCAAAAATACAATCGACCAGTAGAAAGTCTGTAAATAGCGAATTTCACAAATATTCGTTTTAAGGTTTTTCTGATAATTATAACGTTTTCCTCATTTTGACATTTTCACACCTCCAAATCCACCTGGATCGCAAAATTCCCACACCCCGAATTCTCTTAAAAAATACAATCGACCAGTAGAAAGTCTACAAACAGCGCATTTTAAACAAATATTAATTTTACAATTTTTTTGATAATTAGAACGTTATAACGCTGCTAGGGGTAGATCTTTATTTAGAGGTAGTGCATTTAATTACACTACTTTACTCGTATAATTACACGTTTTCTCAATTAGTCACGTTGCAACTGTGTGCAGTCCCTTGCGACTTTGTTTATCTCTTCATGCATTATATATTTTTTTAAATTACTGTATTTTCTTTGTCTAAAAAATCAGCATTTACTTCATTGGGGATTGGCTATACTGCATATATAGTGTTTTTCAAAAGTAAGTAGTATTTTAAACTACTCGTATCGTGGCTGATCAGTATCAGGTCACAAGGAAAACGGGATTTTTTATTTTCACCTTTGGTCGTCATAGCAACAAATTTGTTTAAAAACAGTTGCAAACTCGCATTGGACTGAAAGAAAGGGTGTTTTTATCCAAACCTAATTCAATCGATCAATTGAAGGAATCCATTACACAAAACATAGCAGTTATTCCAGCAGACGGGCTCAGAGCTGCGGTTTATAGTATTGAAGGAAGGTTACTTCATTTACCATAAATGAAATATTTTTAATAAATCCCATTTCTTTCTGCACATACAGGCATTTTTAATTTTCAAATTGCTCAATGATTGATAAAAATACCAGTATTTCAAAATACGACTTACTTTTGAAAACCCCTATACATATATTACATTATTGACACGTTCCACGGCTTTGTGGACACTATTCATTTAAACGACGTATAACGATTGCTTCGGTGCGACGTCTTGAAAAGATTGTTTTCATTTCACCCTTTGAATTATTAAACTTTGTAACTATGTTACCAGCAGCACCCTTATATTCACATAAGCAGCTGGTTACATAGGCAAGTTATCGAGTGCTGATTGAACTATCTCAATAGTTACACTACGTGAGCGCAGCCAGCCGTACCTCCAAGAGCATGTTAAGCCGTCGGTCTCAGTTATTATTTGGGCGATTGTCATGAACGCAAGCTAAAAACTGCCGACGACACCAAGCCTTAAACCATAAGCACCACGATATTATGACAGCTATTATTATTAACACAGTGTCTGCAATTAAAGATCTTAAATCAGTTATTATTACGGATGGCTTTCACTAATGTAACAAATAGCCAAACTCGAAATAAGCCACAGAAGTTCTTGATTAAAGGTTATAAGAATGTGCATAGTACATATTTTTCTGGAAGCGCAAGAAGTAGCAGTTGATAAAAAAGTCAGTCGATTTCAGCTTTATCATATCCAGAGATCACAATATCAAACGGAGTAGAAGTATCTCAATTCCTTTCATACAAATACAAGTTTCCAGTTATTATTGCCGCTTGAGGAGATATGCGCTTTGGCTCCGAAACGAATATCCACGGCATCGGCAGCAAACAGTAGAATATCTGATTTCGCATCGAATCGATATCTCTAGAGGAAAAATTATGAAGTAGCAGTTTATCTAATAATAACCTACCAGCTGTGGTTTATTTACATTTCAGGAAATTATGTGGACGCTGGAAATGTAGAACCACTGAAGTTATTGTATGTTTAATTGTATGCATGCTGCGGTTTTAAAACCGACAAGCAAACCGAACAGAGCGGTTTTAATGTAAAACATGTATTTGTCATCACGGAAATGCTTTAATTAACTGAACTTTATATTCATGAAAACTTACACACTATACGAATAGATTAACAAACGTAAAACTGCGGCTAGGTAAAATTGGTTTCTTGATTTTACGATGGAACCTGCTAAATTGCATTTGGTTTGATAATATTTACAAAATAGTTATCCCTAGCCAAATAGCAATGTCCCATTCAAGAGCATCTGCGTATTCAGATTAGATAATCGGTAATCAAAGCGGGAGTTACGGTTCAAATATCTTTCGTAACACTACAATTAACCGCGCAGGGTTTCCAAGAAAACTGTGGATGGACAGTACCTACAGCTGTTTTCTTCAAAAATATTTAGCTTAAACTTGTTTTCCTTTGCAGGCGTTGTTTATCGATTGTTGCATACAGTTCTTCTTTCATGTCACTATGCTTTCCTATTCATTGCTTTACTACTCCGTAGTTCAGTAGCTTCGGTTTGATATTGTCAACCTTTCGAATTAACGGTTTTTTGGCACTGTGACTGATGTAGTCTTCATTTGCACGCTTTGTTGGTCTTGCCCATCTTAAACATCCCATCCATCTGTACTAGTTATTCTTTATCTAACCTATGTATTGGTTTTTATGTCAAGATTGTCAAAACAACTGAACAGCATCATCATCATCATTATTATCAAAACCACCCTAATTAAAGAAGTCTTCCCAAGCATTTCAAAAGCAAAGTCCATAAATATAGTTTGGGACGCGACGCTTTTCACAATGGTCTTTATACAACAAAGTGTATTATAGTACCTACTTAAAATCAACGCTTCGTAAAAAAAATCCTTCGCTCAACGCTATGGGCGCAGATCAAATTAGACCGGTGTTCTATCTTAACGAACAATTGTGCAAGTCGAAATTAATCCCAAAACTAATTAATATCTTGAACTAACAGCAGGCAGCAAAAGTCATTGGCTATAAATAAATAAACTACAAATTTAACCCTTAAAAATATTCACGTTTTTTATGATTATTTCGTCACTGTAAAATTAGATATATTAAAAGTCGAACGTTTCCAGGAACGATCTGCCCTCGCTATCAAGAAATTAATAATTAAAACTAAAAATGAAGAAAGAAATATCACCTTTTTACTGGTATCGAGAAGCGACCAACCAGGCCGATTGGAACGAATATCTAGGCCGTACGATAAGGAGAGAAAAATATTTGCCGCTGAGACTAATAATGCAATGGCCCATCGAAGAGAGTTGAACGGCTGCACTTCAAACGAGTGGTTTACATCTGCTGCCAACAAAGTAAAAATAGCGGTTAACTAGAGGAAGAAGAAGGTCAGACAGTGGCGCCGTTATCTTAAATATATCTTGAAGTAGGCGGCTTCTTCCAGTTTATTAAACAGGTGTGCAACCCAGCCGGGAGCAGCAAAAACAGCTTGCAATAAAATCCTGCCATGCCACGTGAAACATAGATTACAGTTCATACCTGCAGGTGGTAAACGGCCGCATAACGAAGCGAGTAACCATGGGAAATCTGCAGGGCGCCCAGAAAAAAAGCATTTACTCTTAGGTTAACGTAAATACGCCAACACAGTCGAAACCATAGAAAGGACCGCAGCGCGACGGCTTGAATGGTAAATCCTAAGATTCTCTGGTCAAACTAACAAGCAACTAAATTCATCAATACTAAGGAAGACAACTCTGGCTTTGCACGCTATCATTTATCTATGAGCACGCTTGTAAAACCGACAGTTAACTTGTAAAGATTTTACAAGTTAGTAACTTGTTAAAATAAACTTTCTTGATTAATACAGTGACTTGATAAATTGATGTTTACAAGTGAGGAACAAATAAAATAATTTAGAATATCGTATCTAGTAGCTAATTTGTTAGCTACAATATTTCTTTGAATGTCAGTAATTTTAGTACCGTTGTCAGTAATGTTTCATGCAATTGAGTCACCACAGGTTAGAGCTAATTAAATTTTCTTGTATTTTACAATAACACCTGGGGTCTGGGGGTTAATAGAAGTAGTAGGGGAGAGTAGCCAGGTTTGGAACCTTTTGTGTTCGAATAACAATTAGGCAGTTACCTTAACTGGAATAATTTGAAATTTTAGGACACTACTGTTTAACGTGTTTTGTAATACTTATAACCCTAGTCAGAATCAGAATCCTTTTTTTTCTTAAACATTTTTATTATCGTGTGGTCGAGGTGATCGGACGTGTTGGCGAAGCTCGTAGTATAAACATTAATTTAAGTGGTATATAGTGGAAATACGATCCAAAAAGTTATAGTGTTGAATGGAATAAAGTGCTAGCTAACCTGTAGAAGCAAGTTCATTAGAGAGTAGGCGGTGGTTTTTGGAAAAAAGCCTAATCAGCTATTTTACGAAGATAAATTGTCCATCTACGTATCCCTTCTCCCCGCATCGTGTACCTGTGACAATGGCCCCACCATCCATTCTGTGCGCGAATATCTGCGTCCGCTGTAAACAAATTATCGACTCCGAATTTGCAAAATGCGGCGAGTGCGATAGCCACTATCATTTTGAGTGTTCCATTGCAGAAATGAATTATAATAAACAGATAAAGGCTAAGAAGATCTGGAAATGCTACCAATGCACTGGTACAGGTGCTGTAACTAGACAACGCATAAATTCAGCTGCTAGCTCGAATCTAAACGCGCACGCGGGTCTTAATTCGCCCGTAAGTCAAGATAAACGTAAAGAACCTACCTTACAAGAAATCGTAAACATGCTTACAACGATCAACGATAAAATTGAAACAGTCAATAACGAGGTAAAAGATGTTAAAGGGTCTGTTATTTTTGTATCTGCGAAATACGATGAAGTTATTAAGCTGCTTACAACTACTACAGACGAAATAAAAAATATGCGAAACGAAATTCAGCTACTCAAAAACGCAAATAAATCGAAAGAAGATCAGATAATAAACCTTCAAACTCGCCTTACTAATCTTGAGCAATACACTAGAAATAAAAACATCGAAATCGCTGGAGTTCAAGAAACTACCGGAGAAAATTGCAAAGCAATAGTTGCAAAAATTGCTAAGGAGTTACAACTTCAAATATCTGAAGAAGATGTCGACGTCGCCCATCGTTTACCCATAAACAGGAATGGAGGTTCAAGCATAGTGGCCCAATTCCGTTCACGTACAAAACGTGATTTACTTGTTGATAAACGGTATCTGGTAATCACAAATAATAATATTCCAGGAATGACAATTGGCCAAAAAATCTACTTAAATGAACATTTGACTCCGGAAAACAAGCAACTGATGTGGAAGACCAGAATGCGAGCTCGCGATGTCGGTTTCAGATTTGTTTGGTTTAGGAATGGTAAACTTTTTGTGAGGCAGAGCAGTGAAACTCCTAGTGTGAGGATTCATGGGGATGACGACTTGGACAGGAAGATGCCGGTTAATCAGTAGAAAAACATTGATTTTTGGGTATGTTTCTTATCTTTGAACAATAAATTCATATTAGTTGTCTTGTTTAGTAATGGAACCCAAGAACGAGGATATTTTTTTCAATTATGTTAATGTCGAAGATATTGCTACAAATACTGCAATTGATTTAAAAGATTTTAGCACACAAGTCAACAACTTTACGGAAAATAAACAGTCGCTCAATTTATTCCATTCCAATATACGAAGCATATCAAAAAAATTCGATGAGTTACAAGTTTTATTAAGTGAATGTAAATTCCAATTTGATATTATAGTCTTAAGTGAAACTTGGAATGTGGAAAATATAAATTGCTTTAATTTGGAAGGATATTTCACTTATTACAATAACAGTTCATATGTTCAAAATGATGGTGTAGTAGTTTTTGTTAAAAGTTCTTTGCCCACCACAATCCAATTAATTGATTTAAATGTTAACGGTAATTATAAGTTACTAAGAATTGAGTTTGTTCTTAATAATTTACGATACGGAATTACATCAGTTTATAGACCCCCGTCTTATTCAGCTATAAATTTTATATTTGAACTTAATGAGTATATAACACGATCTTGTAAATTTGCAAATGAAATTATAACTGGTGATATAAATTTTGATCTATTAGATGCTCAGGATAGAAATGTACAAGACTACCTTGATACACTTAGTCGACATGGGTTTCAATCGTGTATAAATTTGCCGACACGAGAAAAAGCTTGCATAGACCATATTTTTGTAAAAACTAACATTCACAGCAACTATATATTCCCGTTAGTTCTAAAATCAAAAATTACCGATCACTATCCCATCTCTTTGCATTTAAAATTTCAAAATACACACACTGATTTGAAAAAAAAGCCAAGTAGTTCTGTGAGGACATTAAAAATTATTAATTATAAAAAATTAACGCAAAATCTCCAAACGCTAGACTGGGATTTTGTTATTAATGGAGATATCGACAAGTGTATGGATAACTTGGTGCAGTTATTGCAAAAACAAATATATAAATGTACTTACAATAAAGTATTTAACAATAAAAATTCTAAGAGAAAACCATGGATCACTAATGGTATAGTTAGATCAATAAGTATTAGAGATGATCTATACAAACAGTATCGTTTAAATCCTGAAAATCAAGCCATCAGAATAACTTACTTACGATATAAACGAACTATTAATTCACTCATCCACCAAACAAAGAACACATATTATAAAAATCAACTTCATACTTGTCAAAATAATCCGCGAAAAATTTGGAATTTAGCTAAAGAGTGTTTAAATGTTAGTAGTCAAAAGGAAAGTGTCACTTCTCTAAAAGACGATGGAAAAACATTTAATTCTAAAAATGATACTGCCTCTCAATTTAATAAACATTTTGTAAATGTTAGTAAAAATTTATCAGATAAAATTATAAATAATCAATCCGACACGAACTCTATGATTAATGAAATTCCACTGAGCGGAAGGAGCTTTTTTTTAAACCCAACTACCCCAAATGAAATTGCTAACATCATACACAATTTAAAAAACAACAAGTCTCCTGGAATCAATAACATAACTTCTGAAACATTAAAATGTACTGCTCCCGTAATTAGCATACCGTTATCTACTATCTTTAATAATTGCTTCTCACAGGGATATTTCCCAAAATCTTTAAAAACGGCTGCTGTGATTCCAGTTTACAAGGGAGGTGATAAAAACGATGTTAACAATTATCGTCCTATATCACTTTTATCTGCTATTTCTAAAGTATTAGAAAAATTAATCAAAGTAAGACTACTGCATTTTTTAGACAATATTAATGTCCTATCAAAACGTCAATTTGGTTTTTTTAAAAACAAATCTACAGATGATGCCATTTCATCCCTGTGCTCTGAGATTTACAATGCTCTTGATAATTCGAGGCCGTGCATTTCTGTATTCCTTGACCTTGCCAAAGCTTTTGATACTGTAAACCACAGTATTCTGCTATTAAAATTGGAGAAATACGGTATTAGAGGCATACCTTTAAACTTATTCAAAAGCTATTTATCAGAACGGAAACAATTGGTTAAATTACAAGAGTGTCGAAGTTCAACTGTAACTGTAACTTGTGGTGTACCACAGGGAACAGTTCTCGGACCATTGTTGTTTGTGATCTACATAAACGATCTGTTAAAATATTCAAAAATAAGAGGTAAAATAATTGCCTATGCTGATGACACCGCTTTGGTAGTGGAGGGTGAATCTTGGGGCGAGGTTAGGGAGGCGGCAATGCATGATCTTGATACTATTAAAAAATGGCTGGATTTAAATATTTTAACTCTAAATTATAATAAAAGTAATTTCTTAACTTTTACATTGCAAGAAGTTAAGCAACCAATTTTTATTCAAATCTCTGTGTCTTGTAGTAACTGTGATCCTGGTAATTGTCTATGTAATATTAAGATTAAAAAAGCAACATCTGTAAAATATTTGGGCATTACTGTTGATCAGCATATGAGATGGGATTCACATATTTATAATGTATGCTGCAAACTTAGAAAATTAATATATATGTTTAAAAGATTACGAGATATACTATCATTGAAACAATTATACAGCTTCTACTATGCATTAGTTCAGTCAGTCATTTCATACGGAATTATTGGCTGGGGTGGTGCAACAGGTCTACGTATTGGAAGAGTTAGTGTATTACAAAAATATATATTAAAAATAATGTTGCGCAAACCATTGCTATACCCGACTCGGCAATTGTTTCAGGATAGTCAAGTTTTAACAGTAAATAAATTATTTTATAATGCGATTCTAAAACACGTAGGAAAAAATCCTACAATTGTTAATAAACATAATCATACCTATAATACAAGAAATAAAACTGATGCTATTCCAATAAAAACAAATAAAAGTGTGGGGCAGAGTAGCTTCCATTACTACTTAACAAAAATTTTTAATCAGTTTAAAAAATATATTTCGGACAATAATATTCAACTGAACAATAGAAATTATAATAAATTGTGTAAATTATTTCTGAAAAGAGTTGATAATGTTTTCATTAACTAAGTACTTGACAAAAGTAAATATGTACTAAAATAATTAAAATTTGTGAAGGTCACCTCGGGGCACCTTATATACCTACTTCTGCGGGTCCCTCGTCGTAGTAGTTCGTCCTGTGTGCGTTTTAATGTCGTTGTTTGGGGTTTTTGCATTAAAGCCTCAGCATTGGAGCGTGGATGGGGCGGACTGTTGCGGCGAGGGCTCGTAATGTACAGTAGTCGCCACGCACCTGCATATGCAGTTAGTGGTGTTTTTTTTAATTATATGAAATACTCATAGTTTTTTTTTGTATGCCGTGAAATGGCCCTCTCTTTTTTTTAGGCGTCTAATTTATATGTACATATTAAATACGTGCTAAATAAAGAGATTATTATTATTATTATTATTATTGAAAAAATGGATAATAGAATATTAAGAAAATGTCGAAAACCTCCTGATAAGCAGGTGGAATTGGACACTTGGCAGTCGGAATGGGACTGTTGAAGAGAATTGAAGAAAAGTTATTAATTATTGTAATCAACGTACATTTTTAAAGCATTTCAAATTCATTTCAAATGAAAATGTAGATGATGCTCTTTGAGTCCCACCAAAACATTGTGGAATTAGTAGCTTCATGACAATGTCATCTTTTAGCACATTGCTGCTGGCATCATCTTCAGCTGGAAAACAAATTTTGAAGAAGTTCCCTTCCTACTCAGGAAAATAACTTCATATTCGTCATTACAAATAGTATTCACTTTAGCTGCGTAGTAGACGATGGGCTTCTTTTCTAAAAAAACTTACAACAACGTCAAAATAAAAATTAATTTCTTTGTCAAAATTCGAGCCTTTATCTCCAGATGAATCGGACAAAAGCGAAAGGCTAGTCTGGTTTGAATCATCTGTGTCCTCTATAAGTGCAACAAGTTTAGCGTTCTTTTTCCCGTTAGGCTGTTTCCTATCAGGCTCAGCAATATTTCTTTTGCATGTTTCTCTTCTGGAAATTCTATTTGTACTTTAAGTTAATTTTCAGTTCTTCGATTTCTTTCATTTCTGATGTGTTTGTTAAAATTTTAGTTTTTCTACGCTTTCGACATTTCTTAATCTTGCAAGACATCTTCTGATGACAACACCTGCAAAAGAAAATAAAAGTAGTTAGTTAAAGTGTGAAAATTCAAGTTTTAATTTATACTTAGCTCGGTATAAGTAGATATAGAAGTGCTCGGTAAATCCACTTGGTGCAGTATAAAATCATTGTGGGTAAGGGCAGTGACATTTTGTTCTTCGTTTTCATTAAGCGGACGATCTATTACAGGTGACATTAGAAAATCACAATCGGAAAATGCATTGGGATTATATGGCTATATGTCAGTTTTCTGAAACCCTTTTATGATATTATCTTTATTGCAAGCACTATTAAATGCAGATCCGCCAAGTTCAGCAATGTTGTTAATGTCTTCCAGAGTTGGCCACCATCCAGCTGTGATAGGCTTGTATCTAGCTTTCAATGGCCCATACATTGACACGTCTAGAAGCTGAAGACAGTGACTGAACTGTGGTGGGAATGTTATGAGCAACACACCATTTTCTTGAGCTCCCTGTATCACATTGGCATCTACATTATTATCATGATTGTTTAAAGAAAGTATTACTGAATTATCTTTAGTGCATTTTATGTATTTTATAAAATGTCTTATAGTTGATAAACATTTTTTGAAGTTATCCAACCACATTTTTGCGACAGCCCCAGACCACCATATGGGGCACAATGAAAAATAAAATTGATCCTGAGAAAGAAAAAAACTGGCGGTACTGTGTTCCAGTCGTATTACAAAACAGCAGAGCGTGATCAACTGGAAACGCTCTGCTGAAGTCACTTGTCCAATTTGCTGAACTTCCTTTTCATCAAAAACCTTATAAGGCTTATGAACAGTAGTCGGCGCAGTTTCATCGCAATTCCATGTCAAGTCGGCTCTAAAAGTATTTCGATGGTATAAAGTTTTTCTTATTGAAGCTAGTCGAACGACTTAGGCTGGTAACTTCAGGAGTACGAATAGAAAGCGTCAGATTTTTACGGATAACCCCGAACAGCCACCCCTTTTCAGCTTGTTTATTTTGTTTTCACTGGTGAGGATATTCTTTTTGTAAAGCTGCAGAGTAATGATAAGTAAGTTTCTTTATTTTTCTGCTGGTAAGTCCATAATGCATCTTAGAAGCTGTGTTTAAATATTTAGAAGCCATTTCTTCCTGATGTTTACTTAACACTTACTTAACAGTAATATTGAGATTATGCTTGTACTCAACAATGTTATTTATTTGTTTTGATGCTTTTATATGGCGCTTGAGTGCTGATTTTGAACTTGTTAGCTTTTTTATTACCTTTAGGTCAGCCTTCCAAAAATTGTTCGCTATAAAAGTGTGCTTTAGGCCCGTCTCTAGCTACAGTGAAGACGTCGTGTATCCTTTATTGATGAGATGTCCAAATTATCTGGGCGTCAACAAGTTTAATTGCTCTCAAGTACACTGATATAGGTAGAAGAAAACTTATAAACTTTGCTATACAAGGTGATTCACGAATAGTGTCTGATTTAGCGCCTATATTCTTGCAGTACAAATTACTTTCTCATAGAATACTTCGCTGTTTTCCAATTTGAATAAAATTTTGTGATCAGGATTTCAGAAAAATGAAACAATATTGTCAACCTGTGACAAAGTAATTTGTGTTGCAGAAAAAAAAGTCTCTAAATCAGACACCATTTGTGAATCACCCTGTATATATACAGCTACAATACAACCCTTGAAACTTTAAAGTTTGAATGAAAGAAGCAATTCTTTATATAGATTCAATGATAATTCTGGTTTTGGTCAGTTTATTTTCGTTGTATTTGTGGGAACAAGTATCGACTTCTAAGCAATAGTTTGTATCATAAAACGGGGTACCTCACTTAAGCCCTTAACTACTATATTTGACGTTAATACTAACTCACAGAAATATAATAGCTAGCGAAATATCACAATATTATCTTTACTTTACTTATCTGGTAATTCGTTACGCTTGTGGAATCGAAGACCAGCCCCTCGATCCGCTCTCCCAACTGCCACTCTGACAGCCGCTAAACGTCAGCTGTCATCTGACCGCAAGCAATCGCAAGATCTCCGTAATGAAATTCTTATGAAGAGATGTTCAAACTAATGCGTTTCCATCGCCTCAGACTTGTTGCCTGTACTTAACAGGCAAAAAACTATGCAACGTTTTCCGTGGTTCCTAAATCAGTCAATCTGACCTGGAGATGTCCGTTGGAAAATGGTACCCGCTCTCAAAATCTTCCTCAAGCATGCTTCGTTAGTATCCACGTAATATTAACGAAGAACGAGAAATCCCGAGTTCACCACATTTTTACCATGAAAAAACATTTTATGCAGGTTCCTCACTTGTCTAGTCTCATTTACTCTTGTGAGGTCTGCATAAGTACCATCTAAGTTATTTTTCTATTTCGTGTTTATAAAGCCGTTCTAAACGCGCTGTTTTAGCTCAAAAACAGTACGTTAAGGAGGCCTCTAAGCGTACTGTTTTTAGTTTGTTTTTTTTACGATGTTGGTATGATTTATAGGAACTGTTCAAGTTCATTGGCGTTGCATTGCAATTTCTTACCTAATGACTGTGTACTACTGTATTTATTTATACTTATAATAATTCTACACATCACAACTAAAAACTAAGAAATACTAAATTAACAAAAATGTTTGTAGAATACTAACTCAGACAGAAGTTAGGTACATTAAAAACTTCAGCCGGCATGATGCGCCTATGTCGACATTTGTAGGTTATGATAGCTTTCAAACCTAAATAAAAATACGTTCTGAAGCTTTTAACAGTTTAACTTTTGGAATTATAATTATTATAAACATTACAGTTATGTTGCAGTGGGCGCCAGTACTTATTTTTAAATTTGGTATTTCGTAGGTCGATTTTTCGATGTTATTAGATGTTACAAATGTGTTTTCAGCAGTCGAACAACCAGGTTCAAACAAAATGGATGTATCGGAACATTCTCGTGGCACTGAAGTGGAAACCTCAGTCTCAGTATGTGTGGATAACATTTGGGCAACTTCCATTTTGTGTTTTAGAGATGCCTCAATGTATCCTTCGGCTACGGCTGAGGACTTCCAGCTCCCATGTCGCTTCATTGTAAGTAGGTCTCCACCACGGTTAGCTAAGTGTGATGCCGACGACCTTCTAAAGCAGTGACCAGAGTATAACTCTGAATTTGGCAACTTCACGAAAGTTGCAATGGACTTTGGCATTTGCCCGATTTTATTTATGGCGATAAGCTGGCTTGTACAGCGTCCACTACGATAGTTTACGAAAAATCGTTGGTGGTTTGTATGTTTCGGCCTAAGACTGGCATATTCATTATAAGGTTAATCCAAGTTAAATCTGTTACAATAAAAAGTCGTGGAATGTTAGTTTTTGTTTTTGGCAGATTTATTAAAACTGCATCAGCTTTGTACTCTATATGATGAGTCATCATATTAGTTAGCGCCTCTCGACGACAAGCACCGCAATAACCCATTTAATACAACCTAAATGTAAACATCAATTTGTAAAAATAAAGTTGTTTAATAATCTGACAAAGTTACTTTTGTTACAAGGTAGGTATTATTTGGAGTTTCACGAATAAACTGGTTTATATGAAAGGATTCTAATATTTTATATTTTTTTGGTTCATATCCCTCTGAAAATCGCTGAAGTAAGACTATCAGTCACAGATAGTTCGATATATCGATATTGTGTCGCAGGCTAATCATAGTTCTAAGCATTGAGTATACGAGTATAGTCCAAAGAGTAGAACTCTTTTTGTTGGTATATATTGATTCAAAATATGCTATTAGTACATTTTTTGTTATACCCAGGACATTATCTTGAGCATACCAAGTTGAAAATATATCAAATTCTCTAAGATATGCTTTTCTTGATTTTTGAAGGAGTAACTTCTCGGTAGCCTTTATAGCTGCTTCACGCACTTCAGGGATAGTATACAATTTATTGTATCGTCGCTCATGTTTAATTATTTTATTCACTACTAAATGAATTAAATATAGCTTGAATTTAGTTTGAAATGTCAGTTTTCAGCCACCTGTCAGTGCTGCCATAAGTATTTATAAAAACTCTCTAGTAATCGATTTTAGTAAAATTTGCTACATAAATTTATTTAAACTTCCTCAATAGAAAAAATAGTATAAAGAACACGTTTCATAAGGCCACTTGTACTCGTGCGATAAGAAAAGGCCTTATGAAACTAGTTCTTTAATATACAATTAAGGGTTTAACACTTAAAGTTTCCCAAATATTCTCGTTTCCAATTTCATAAATTTCTTTTTCGAGGACCTTCATTTCTGTTTTTCACTTAACACTAAATTTTCAGCTCCGTAAGTTACCTCTGGTAGATATATACATACTATATACTTTTATAAATTGTAATTTTTGATTCAGTACACCAGCCTCGACACCGCAAAGTAAATGAGGTTACAGATAATACATGCATACATACATACATACTTTCAAGTTGCAATGTAGATTTCAATCAGATCTGGTACATAAAGCATCATCTGCGAATGTACAGAGTAATTTACTGGTTGTAAATTATTATACTCCACACTTCATTCAACGGTTGCATTTCTGATTGAATTCGTTAATTACTCGTATATCATCCATAAAGCAGATGAATAACAGTGGACTAGTATTCCTCCTTGTCTCATACTTTATGATGTTAAGTATGTCTCCGAGAGCCAATTTAGCATTTTTACTTATTGTAGCTCACCCTGTATGTACGTTTGATAATTTCAATTAAATCTTCGTCTACATTTATCCCTCTTGTGCTAGTCCAAATTGCGTTTCTCTGCGTAGTGTCAACAGCCATTATCATACGAATGAAACATAAAAACGATATGTTGCCTTTCATCAATATCTTTCTATCATTTATTGTAATGTAAAAATATAGTCTCCGTTTTAAAGCACGCCATTTAACTATGGTTCCATGATACTTCTCACTCTCCTCTCTAAATTTCTTTGGTAGTATATTTTCGCTGCTACACAGAATAGCGACATGCATCTATAGTTAAGTAACTTCATTGTATCTCCTGTATATCTTAAGATAATTGGCTCAATTCTCTTGGTATTTATTTGTTTCTCCGATTCAGATTATAGAACCTTTAACATTTTTTCGATCCGTTTTGGCCCATTCACTTCAAAATCTCTGATGCTATCAAGTCACATTCAGCGGCTTTACCCAATTGTAGTTTTCTCAATCAGCTTCCACTAATACTCTTCAATTTGATTAATTTTTACTGCCCTTTAATATTTTACAGTAGCATTTCTGATTTTATCTGCTAGTTTTCACGATCTTTCTGTAATGGTGCTTGTTTCGGAATTCTTCAACAGCTCATCACACAAGATTCTTCAAAAACTGTAAAAATGTAAAAAGTTTACCAAACCATAACATATTCGTAACTCGTATGGTCATCTTTATTGACGAAAGGTTGAAATTGAGAAATTAGCCACACAACTACAAAATTTCAGCAAAACACAGACAAACTTTAAAGCAAGGGCAACTGAATTCTGTTGAAAATAATAACAGTTTAAAACCTTTGGGATTTTGAACGACAAATAAGATTTACGAAAATTCTCTTGGTTATATAAAATGGGCTTTTCTGGAGTAAGTTTCTTATGGCTTGGTGTATCATTATAACTTCAAACCTCAATCCAGCGCCACGACGCTAATGCTCCTTTGACACGAATAAATGAAAGAACGATATTTGTGTATTTTTCCATTTTCCCTAATCTGCCTTTCCTCAGATCTTTCAAAAGCGGCAATGCAGTAGCTAATGACACAATTTATATGCTGTTAGCAGAAATTTAATATTGCTGTTTTTTACTGTGTCATTTTTGCCACCGTTACCTAATTAGCATTTGGTTTTTGATCTTAAATTGTATTTCATAAACAAAGAAAAGCACCTACCAGCAATCAAAAATTGCGTTTAAACTACAAACGTGACCTTTCGTGTATTTATCAGATTGGGGGCATTTTATGACATAACACGCGGTAATTTAAACATAACTGCCCCAAACCGCATTATTGCGCTATAAACGCGCGCTGACAAACGGATTTGGTTTATTTGTAAACAGTTTTAGAACGTAATCGCTCCAGTACGTGAACTGAAATTTAAATTATGAACTGCATTTCTGTTAAAGCCAATAATACTTTTGTTGTTAGTTAATTATCATTAATACTAAAAATTCGTTATTTCTTCGAAATGTAAGTAACTATTGTTGTGAAATTAAAATGGTTTACTCAATATCTAGAGAATCAATTAATATTAAAAATAAAGTGCGTTAAAAAAAATTATCAAGTGACCTTGTCAAATAGTAATCTTTGATAGTTGAAAACTGATAACTCAAGTGACCGAGCCCGCTGAATTCTGTGTAGAGTGATGTAATAATCACCGACATGTAATCGTAATACAAAATCTACTTCAAATCCCTCTCGTTGACGCATTTTAGTTAGCAATAAAAAAAATATGTAAATGATAGCACAAAGCTATAAGTAAACCAATTAATGATATAATAATATAATGAGAACTAAGACTTATTATTAAAGAGCGGATTCTTAGGCAAATGCCTTTTGTAGATTTAACTTTAATCTTAGGGAAATTAATAAATAAGCGCGAATCAAACATTTTCACGTCTATTGACATGTATTTTATTTTGCCTATAATGCCTATTTCATTAGTTTACTGCCTATTTTCAGCTTTACCGCCTAAAATGTGCCTAATTCAAGAAAAAATAAAAAATAAGCTAGTCTTGTCTTCATTACTTCGAATTTTAAAGTGTTAGCTGACAGTATCACTTGAAACAATAAAGAAGCCGACTTGCGATTAATTAATAAAATTGATCGTTGGTAGTAAAAATCGCAGATCAACCCCCCTACAGTTTATATACCACGGCAGCTCTGAAAACTCTTTACTCACCGCGATGGCCCTAACTAACTCAAATTTCGGCGGCCTTGGATCGTAAGTTCAAATCATTAGCTGTGTACCCTGGAATGTCTTCAAAAAAAAGGAAAAAGAAATAGAAATGGGCGCCAGAAATCAAAAGATTTCAAATAATAAGAAGAAATAAACTGCTAGTGACTAACGTTTAATTAATAGATAATAAAAAAATCTTGAAATGTCAGTAGTAAATTATCAGAACGATTAAAATGCAAATAATGTTATAACAAAGTTGTGTACGTTAACTGAAGGTTGCGACACGAAAAGCAAGAGCATGTATGAAATTGAACATTACATGTTAATAATTGCGGAACGTATGCATTTAAATTTTAAATATTGACGGGTTTAAACTGTATAAATGTAAAATCCAGGTATTGAAGATAATTTGAGATTTAATCCCGGAGTAGCACTAACTAACCTCAAAACATAAGCTGGACGTGAACTCCGTGGATGCGCCGAAAATTGCTGCGGAGGCATCCTCAAAAAGGCAGCAAATACGCCGAACCCAGCAGGTGTCGAAAATGCGATAAGGCAAGCGCCTTGGCCTCCGAGATAAACTCGTGGTTGAAATTGGTAATTAAGAGCTAAGAAAAAATGTAATTACTATGCGAATAACAAAACAAAAAAACGCCATCGTACCTGATCATAATCAGCCCTTAGGAAACACAATGCTCATAAAAATTGGTTGAGCGCACGTAATTTGACTTAATTAAAATCAAACCTTAGCCACGCCGATGACGGCGGGCTTAGGTTAAGACAGCAAGTGCCTCGGACGAAAATTTTGTGCCCAAAAGAAGACTCGCACTCTGATAAGAGATAGCGCGGGTCGAGAGGGCATCGCGCAAACGAAAGGAACTTGATGCAGGTACAAAATACGCTGCTTTGGAAAATTTAAGAATTTGAAATGCAAAGGATTTATAATTCAACTAAAAATATACAGGTTAAGCCTGAAATAATTGGATAACTGGCAAAACAATTAGGAGAAGCCAAAAAATTGTTTCACACTAAGTTACAGAGGGCAGGCTTAACTTTAATTGAATTCTTCCAGATTTTGGAGGAAGTCGAAGACTCTTTAAAACATACGAATTTAGCAGACAAACTGAAGTCTGTATTAAATAAAAATCCTGATCTAGGAGTATTAAGAAAGATATCTTAAAGTACTTAGTGGTGAAAAAAAAGAAGTTGACTTTTTTACAGAAAGCAGTTTAGAACATGCATTAGTTACTAATTTTGAGGGCAAATTTAACAGTTAAGTCGCAGATTTGTACGTTATTCTTCAATGTACAGTCACAGTCAAAAAATGGGACCCCTTTTGGACCTACTTCTCAAAATGTGAAAACAATTACTGACACTGTCAATTCTAATTAATAAATGTCATCAAAAGTGATTATTCAATTATGAAAAATGTCAGCACATATTGGAAATACGGATAAAACGAGAATAATTGCTCATTTTGACGCATTTTGAGAATTAGGTCAAAAAGTGTCCCGGTTTTTTTGGCCGCTACTGTATATTATGTATTATGTGTGAATTATTGATGCCTATTTGAAACTCTTTAATGCCTATTTTGTGTTTTTATTGTGCCTATTTTCCTGCCTTTTTCCACATTTTCAGTGCCTAAAAATCCGCTCTTTACTCATTATAAAGATATATGATTAAAGATAGCACAGGTAAGTTTGTACCATTGTGTACAAACGAATGAAGTATCCCTGGATTATACAGCTAGGCTGGATGAAGTCATGCGACGAATTTGTAAATATTGACACCAGCAACTCGAGGGGCGATTTCGGTTGCAATCCTGGAATTTCTTACATAAAGGGTTTTGTTCAGAACTTTCCTTGCAAGTGGAAATTGTGACACTAAATATTTTGAAAAATAAAAGGCAACTCGGTGTGAAAATATCTTAGCGTCCTAATAACACTGAAGCAATAAAGGGAAACACTTGGTAATGCAAATTACATAAATTTGTAAATACAAACACCAGGCCGCACGTTGCGTGCCCAGCGATCCTATCCTGTCACGAAGTACTGCCTCGTATCGCCGCGCGCGACTGCGTTACACTGAACAAACTTATTGTTGCCCATTTTTATTTTTATTACAAGATTTACGCTGTGTTTGTTTGATCCCATTTTTGTCAAGGGTAAAGCCTAAGCTATGTGCTTGTATCAATTCCTCAGTTAAAGCAAAAAAGACAAAGTTTAATTTTTTATTGGTGCTCATGCTGTATATATTTGACCGACATTTTCTCGGTGTCATGTGTGGTAGACATGTAATCCTCATGAAAGATATCGTCTTCCTCCAACAAACAGGTTTTGAGTTATACCGGCAACAGGCAGACAGACAGAGAGAGACAGATAGACAGGAAGGCAGGCAGACAGACAGACGGAATTGAGAAGACCTAATATCCGCCATTTAGGGATCCTGAAACGTGAAGATCTGCAGAAATATCAGACGTTGATTATTTGGCGATTACATTTTCTTCATCTTTTAGACGAGGAACTTAATATAAAATTGTAGAGAGCGTTCAAAGTTCTGTGAAACAAATTTGAGAAATGATTAGGTATTTATACCTAACGATACTTGAAAACTCAATAAAAGAGAGTGATGGCCCGCCCCTTTAAGTTAATTTTTTACTTCCCTCGTCTAAAAGACGAAGGAGGTATTGCAATCGTGAAAAATCACCCTCCGAGATTTCTTTTGATCTCAATTCCGTCTGTCTGTCTGTCTGTTTTTCTGTCTGCCTCTCTGTGTGTCGGTCTGTATATCTGCCTGTTGCCGTTATAACTTAAAAGCTATTTGTTGAACTAAGACGATACTTTGCATACAGATTATGTATCTTCCTGGAATAAAACCGAGACATTTTCTTTAAAATATATACGGAGTGAGCACCTTAAAAATTTAAATTCTGCCTATTTTTGTTGCCATTGAAAAAATATTACTTAAATGAAAGTAATACCTTGCACATAGCTCAGGTTTTTACCCTTAAAGGAAAGGGGCATTTTTGGACCCAACATATCTGATAATATTAAAAAAATAACATATTTTGCTAATTTTTGCTTTCAATGTATGTCTGTCTGTCTGTCTTCCTATCTGCCTGTCTGTCTATCTGTTTGTCTGTCTGTATGTCGGTCTGTCTGTCTGGCTGTCTATTACCGGTATAACTCAAAAACTATTTGTGGAATAAAGAGGATATTTTTCATACAGATTATATGTCTAAATAATTTGGACAATGATATACAGGGCGACCACTTAAAAAAATAAATACTATGTTTATTTTTGCTTTAACTGAAAATTAGATAAATTAGTGATTTGAACATAGCTCAGGCTTTGCCCTTGAAATAAATAGGACGTAACAGATACAGGATAAATGTTTTAAGAGACAGAAAATGGAAACGAAGAAGTGCGTTGGGTTAAGTGTAGCTGCATTGCAGAAATCCACACGGTCCCGATGACTGCGGTAGCAAACGCCCGCTTAACTTGCGGTCTACCGCCGATCATAGAAATCGCATTTGAAGGTTCGTGCGCTGAAGTACAAATGTATTTTTTATTTGAAAACTGACGTAATTCGCATTGCCGAGTGTTTCCTTTTATTGTTTGAGTATTATTCTGAACGTGAAGATATTTTTACCCCTATTTTCCATTTTTTTAAATTTTTTAGTGTCACAACGTCCACTTGCAAGGACAGTTCTAAATAAAGCCTTTTACAGATTTTAGGGATGTTCACAAATGTTTATGCAGCCGAAAATTTAATGGCATGCCACTTTTTATGCCTTAAATGTGTTTAAAGGTTCACTTAATTTTGAAACCTATTTAAATAAAATTCAGTAAAGTCTATTTGTGACTAAACCGGTAGATAGATCGACTTTCCAAAGAGTACTTGTTTTTCAAATTTATTAAAACAGGCCCTAAAAATAAAGTTAATTCTTAGACATTTTCAAGAGATAAAAAGTTACAAACATCCGACAACTGTTATAGGAAACATTTCATTTACTACTGCACGTGATAATACATACAGGTACATGAGTTAGCCCAATAGAAAGGAAAAGAATTGTAGGCTGGAAGACGATGCTCGCTCTTAATAACCAAAACAAATTATACCTTGAAAGATACAGGGACAAATCCGTGTAGGTACTTTAAGCATGAGCCACTTGATATGTCTGCCGAGGATGAAATGGAGATTCCACCAGAAGGCTTTGCTTCGTAATTTTGCTGAGAAGCTTCTATTAATTCAATAATTTGCGTAACTGTATTTTGCTTCACAAATGTAATTCTACACTATGAAAACTAAGATGACTGTCTCGCTGGTCACAGCTGCACGCTAAAACTACAATAAATTATCAGTTGTAATGTACCAAGGGTATTTTGTTTATAATTATTTCCGAAAGTGTGTTGCTTAGCAACAGTTACTTAAAGCAATGCACTTGAGGGTATTGTTAACAAAATTATAAGGATTTATCATCACCCGAGATACATTCGGCAAGATAAGATCTAAAATAAATAATAATTAATCTTTAACTTTACTTTATTTATTGAAAGTACAATGACACAACTCTTCTCTTTGCATTTCGGGAGTCACGGGCTTGTTTACGGGCAATATTATTAAAAGGGTCCAGATTCCTGTTACAATCGTTATAGAAATTCTCTTGAAACGATTTCGCCGAAATGTTAGATATTGTTTTTAATGTAGACTTTTTATATTCTTCACAATTTTGTTGCATCATGTTCACATCCCAGTTCCTTCAAATATCCACAAGTTTCTTCTCTGATATACCGCCATCAACTATGTACTTTCTCTTGTCGCAAAATTCAGTGAAGAGCTTCCGTACGTATTCTTTACCGTTTTTCGTATTAATTTGTGTCGTTTCGTCTATTAACTTAGCTAATAATCACACCATTGCTTGCCGTTCCGTATGGTTCCCCGCAAATTTTTTTACTTTTATTGTAAAAAAACAAGCGAAGATAGATTGACACATTAACTATGTTTGATAAATCAAAAATTAATTGCATAGGTAACTATTGAATTTTATTTGACAGAAAACCCTGGTTGTTGTTAGTATAATTTTAACAAATCACCCTAGTTTTGAGGGTTATTATCGTTTCAGAGTGACGTTTACGCTCTAAGTTTTTTTAGAATGGTTACTATGACGTATGTGATCAAAACTGTAGTATTTTGACTGGTATAATATAAATAAACCTGGCTATGTGTTTAGTACAATTCCCGAAAGAAAGCAGTATTGATAGCCTGGTGCAAACTAACAACAGGTTGCGCTTGGCCTTGACTAAGCAAAAACAGCCACCTACAGCTCAAAGCGTTGGTAACGGCGTCTATGACAAAGATATATTTTAGGCCTGGGTTCCTTAATTTTTCCCTTCTTAAAAATAGTATGGTTTTTCAGGGGGGGGGGGGGGGGGGATTCCCTGTTCCACTGTTAAAGATATATTTTTGAGATGGCTTCTTATGTCGTAGAACCCAATTTTTATGTTCTTTTGGTGCACACTGTGAGAACTGATTTTACCCTCTAAAATCGTCCCGAATCGGTTCAGCATTTGTGTAACGGTATTGTGATTCGCTGAAATTCGATTGGTTAAACCTGGATTTCACGGTATTTAAGATGAAACTAACCTTTTGAGCTCCTTTACGTCTCGGGCATAGAACCATTTCCTCCTTCCTGCATATTGTTTGACGCGTTTCTGAATTTATTTCATACCTTTCGTGACCTTGAAGTTATTTCAAGTCATCTGAAAATGATTCTTCAAATTACTTTAATTCATAAGTAATAAAGGAGTGACTTTACTTAATCCTTTCATTGTGAACCTACCGAAGTACCAGTGCAGCTGTTCTTACACATTTTACTTGTTCGAGTGCACCTGCAACTATGGTTAAGCCTCTGCCACTGCACTATATTGGGCCTATTCTGTCGTTCTGTGGTACTAGCTGAATCGTACTAGTGCAGAGAGTGTTTATTAGCCTCTGGTAATCGTGGCCAATATTTGGTATAGATCAGAGATATTTTACTGCACCTCGTGCGTACATGCAAGGGTAGCAACCCCCGTTCCCCGCTAAAAAAGAAACCGTTTACTCCTGCGAACTCTGCTGTTAATAAAGATTATTTACTGTTTTTGGTTCGATTTATTCTAATTGATAATCAGCACACAAGTTTCATCAGATTGGGAGAATTTGATAACAAAAGCTATTTTATGTATCAGTTAACTGAAGGGATTATCGCAAAGCTTCTGAAATACTGTTTTTACGTTTGTTTTTGTTGTTTACGAATTATGCGCAATAGTATTTATGCGTAATCTGGGGGGTTTTGGTGTATTAATTCATAGCTTTGAATATGCAATTCTGCTCACTTTAATTATAAGTATCAATGCTTCGCTTAATCGCTTCCGTGCGTTTCTAAATACTAATTAAATATTTTATGTCTATCGTCAATCTCTATATACTTAGCATTATTGAATAATAATAAGAATTCTGGTCTTGAGTAACGGCTGCTTGTTTTCATTATACTTTTGAAATTTTGATACCACCTGTAAGTAAGTCTTCTGGTTTAGACTGCCTTAAACCAGTGGTTAACCTTGCTTAATGGCACATGTGCTCCACACTTCTGCAATCGCAAACTACTGTGTGTATACTTTAGAAATTGTTTATTGTTATTATTATCATAAACATAGTAGTAGGGATTTCAGGTGCAGCAAACTACTTTTATAACAATCGTCTCTTATCACACACTCCATAATGGTAGTTAGAGTTATCGTTCATAGTTCTGTTTTACTGATTTTATATAAAATTAGTGTAGGCTAGAGCACAAAGAACCTACTAGTTGTGAAGGAGGTGAAAATTATACAGCTTTTCAAACGACATATGTTCAGTTGAAAACTACTTTTAAAAGTCATCGACAATCGGAAGTTCTTATTAGGGATTCCAACTCCAATTTCTGGGTTCGAGTTTTCCGATTGTTCTAGTGCCTTCTACACTTGGAATATCCGAGTGGCTTCCCTGATTTTATCTCTAAGTTTCAATTTACAACTGGATTTGTTCTGTAGAGTTTATTCACTCTCTAGCGCCCAACAATTACATTTATATGGTGCGACGATTATTATAAAAAAGCTTTTACCTATTTTAGAGAATATATCTGTTTTTGCAGCGAATTGGGAATTGCTTTCAATCTTACTTTAAACTTTCAATAATACGGATTGGAAGCTTTCTAAATTTTCGAAATTTTATATCAGATGCATTAAACTACATTCAAATACATACTCCGTTTGGAACTGCGGACCAAGGTTTCTGGACGACATGTGGCACAAATATTCATTATTTAAGCATTTTAAATATAATCCTCAGTTGATTATCATTCTAATAACAGCGATATATTTTTGACGTTTTCGTTATTATTCGATTCCTCAGAAGGTGGAGTAATACAGGTCGAACAATTTGATGCGGTAAAACATACACAATATTAAGTTTTCATTTAGAAAGGAGACACGGTCTAAGGCGCGAAATTTAACTTGGATAAACTTTACACTCTTCCAATTAACTACAAAACATGGATACTCTTTCATTGTTGACTCGCATTTTTTATAGTAAAAAATATCTAAACTAATTAATCACTTTTAAGTTAATCAAAAAGGACCAATAAAGCATAACATTTTAATAAACCTTATAGACCTTGTAATGCAGACAAGAAAAGTTAAAACCTTTACTGTACTCATTGATCACCTGCAATATATGGCAACACTATGTAACTTACATTAATGTAGGTCTACGTAACCCAGGCATGTTTCCATCTGCACATTACTTCTAACGTGTTGACATTATCCAATTCCTCTCGCCTATTAAATGCTCTCATGTTGATTGTCTGGAATGCTCTCCAACCGTTTAGCCTTCCAATCGATATGGGAGGGTTCGCGATTAAACGAATGAATCACACTTTTGAAGTGGAATTAATATGCGTTTATATGGAATATGTAAATGTGTAGGTTTTCCCTGTGAATTGAATAAGTATTTTTTTATTGATAATATATGTACGTAACCTAATTAACAGTTGTTGTTATTATTTTTTGACATTCCCATATCTATAAGGATATGCTGTTTCTTGTACCTTCCTTGGTCAAGTTGTTATAATGATTGTTTTGACTAAAATGTAGCGATAAACGAACGTGCTCAATATTTACATCAAATGTTTTTATTTTCATAACAACTAGTTTATAGTAGACTGTTGCAGACAGGTCGTGGTCATAAAGAGTGCGTAATAAATTTTCGTAATTGTTACAAGCAGTAGCACACTAATAATTAAAGGCACCAGGTTCAAGAACTTATAGTGACACATTCTGCTAAACACTACGGAGTAGTTGAGATGCGACGTAAGATAGGTAGAAGATAATAAATAACAAAAACAAAATAACGGCGAGTGTCAAACGCCAACTATACATTTATTTACTACAATCCACTTCATACACCAAAAGACTGGTTTTCCTAAGTATTTTGAGAAGAGCAATTATATAAGTAGTACGTTAACGGCATATACAAGCAGAAGGGTTTGATTAAATAAAAGCGGTCAGCATGGATTGAGCGAAATGTAAAAACACTCATTTATTGGATTGAATTCCATGAAGCGCTCCTAAAAATCTATTTAATAAAATAATCCATGTACCGAGCCACACGACAAGGCGACCCATAACGGATACGAATATAGATAATGTAGAAATTAATGTATCAGGAAAAAGAGTTAAATTTCCGTGAGGGGCTTGATTTAATAAACCATGCATTTCCCTCGAACGGAAAGTGTGAGTTGCCGTTAAAAGTGCAAGAAAAACTGAACAATAATTTAAAAACCTAACCTTAATAGCTGCGACACGTTTTGGTAATTTTCAGGTGAGCTTGTCGGGTGCAAATTTGCAATACAGTAAGCGAAGAAGAGTACTTTACACATCCACGGATTTTCCATAGAAATGTCGGAGTAGGAACACAAAATCAAGAGTGCATCATAAATGCAGAGAGAAAAGCAGCAAAAACAAAAACGGAAAAAGCTTAAAAATAAATTTATTAGATCGCTAAAAAACAGAAATTACCAAATTCTACCTTAGATTGCGGACGGCCAACAGATGTGTCACCTTTAAAATGCTATGTGTCCTGAGGTAACCAGATGAGAGCAGCAATTCACCAAACCAAATCTGCCCGATATTGTCGACAATTTTTTTCGGAAGCGTCATGAAAGAAAACGCGTTGTACAGCTTGGAAATAGAAATCGGAAAATATGTCCACTCCACAACTGTGCACGGAAAGTTTGCAAAATAAAAGAATGCCAACCACGCATTCAAGTGCACTAGAAACTATAGGAAATCTAAAATGCATGCCGGCTTTCGAAGTTGTCGAACTCACATCAGCAGCGGAAAGAAATGCGATGTACTATTTTCGGACCGTAACAACGTTGTTACCCTTTATTTAAAAATATACAGAAATGGCCTTATCAAACTTCCTTTCTTTTCATTTAATTATTTACTTGTAATTTGTTCGTTATTTTTCCGTTACCGTTTCTTACATCTTTTTGTTGCTTAATATTTCTTTAAACCTTCTTTATAATATTATTTCTTTTGCTAATTTCATTTTCGAATTAACGAATTAGCATATTTTATAACCATAAAGATTCTCGGTATAGCATACACAAAAATAAATAGGGATGGCAAACCAGATTAAAATATCACCATAAATATCTTAATAGGGCAATATCACAGCAGTTAGAGTTGGTTTCAAAATCATCAAAATGTATAAGTATATAATTAATTTATGAATGTTTGGTGTAAATAAATATTGTGAGAATGAGTATAAGTTGACTGTTTAACTAGCAATTTGCATTACTGGGATGTTCTTGGTAAAGGCGTATGACCGCCACAATGTTATCAATGGTTAATTTTGAGTTTCGTGTTGAATTTGATCCCAACTCCTCAAATTCAAAACAAAATTAGGTGTTACTAATAATTAACAAACAGAACCTACAGATTCCAAGATCTTGGTCGATGGCCAATGTAAAAATAGAGCAAGATTGCAACAGATCTGCTGTCGCTGATTCATCAAGTAGTAAGCAGACTTAGCAAGAAACCCTGTCAATAATCGTCAAGAGGGTGTTAGGTGTTAATGCCAGCTCTGAACAGCAGTTTTGCGTAGTAATCTTCGACTGCAGGTCGCTCAGAATATGACTTTGAACCACTTGCAAAAAGGGAACCCTCACGCACACGAGTCCCAGCCGGAGAAGCTGCGGTGACTCCAGGACGAAGTGCGTTCGCAAGGAGCTGAATTTCCTCCGTGTAGAAAAAAGAGCTAAAGGAATAGAAATCCAAGGAATCTAACGGAGCTAGGAAGCTAGGCCCACAATTAGATTGTTCTGCTCTATTTTGCCAAGGTAGACATATGTGCTTGCTCAGTATAAATCCAAACCATGAGAAAGTGCTAAAAATACCTCTCTTGGGAACTTGGTCAGGATTCCGTGAAATAACTTAATAACCCAAAAACGATTTCCCAAGAAGCATGCCTGTGAAGATTCCAAAATTAGAAGAATATTTGATTTCACAAACGTAATTCACAAGGCAGCCTTTCTGCATCAGCACACAATGGCAAATGGTCGAAAAGGATAAGGGCATTGCCCAAAATTTGGAAAAACCTTGAGATCAGGATAGACAACCAATGGAACTCGGTACGTGGAGTGAAGCCTAAACTAATGTAAACTATTTAAAAATCCTAACACATCAAAGCATGAAAGTTGACTGCTTAATTAAATTGTAGGTGTAGGTAAAATTTAGATTTATCAAGAATAGAACAATTAATTACATAGATACTTATAAATGACTTTTGACTCATCTGCCACTTTAAGTTTAGTTTCAACAGCTAGGATTTTCTTTTTTTTTAGAAAACGGCATAATTATTTGGTAAATGGGCAAGCTTTCGGTTTCCATAAAGATGCAACTATTTTAATCAAAATGTATTAAAATTTAATATAACATAAGACAGGTTAGAATTATTCGCATGACAGTCAAGGTTATTTAATCACCTCAAATAGTAAAATTTCACGGCGAATGAATTTAGAAATTGTCCTAGTTTTTTTTTGTAGCAATAGTAGATCGGCCAATTTATATTATCAAAATTATTTTATAGAATAATGAGCTTTTATAATCATCAGGAAAGCTGTAAATGACTAGAAGTGCTCAAATCGCTATAATGATTTATAATTAATTACGTTAAGTTCTAAATTTGATTGCCAAATTGTGTTTTTGAATGACACACTGATACCGTCTTCTAAGTAGGCAAAGAAGTGAAATGTAGACGTTATAAGGTGAAACGATAAAGTTGTCGACTCAGAGTGTGATAAATTACCAATGTTCATGCCGGCAATTTTCCAAAAACGTTTTTATTAGTAAACGCGACAAAAAAGATTGATTGACCAAATCTGGTTAGACCTCCGACCCCAGTCGGATGGAGTATATAGTAAACACTTGTTGCAACCATGCGATATCCCCCTTATTATTAAATGGGGAATTTGATCGTGCGGCATCCGGTTCAGTTGATTAATTCATGCTCGAACCAAACTCGCTACAGTTCCTCAAGGAGAACATCGCCGATCTCTCTCCGGGATATTTCAAAGACGTTCACGGGATTAATACCCACTTTGAGATCAATAATTTATAGCGAAATGCTATCTTATCCCCAGGACGTCTTTGACTATCCTATCATAATGGTGTGGTAATTCGCTCAGCTTTGGAAATGTTCTTCTACTTTCTACTACTTTCAACAAACATTTCCATAAGAGCTCTTTTAAACTGTTCCTACTGTGTGTTGTATCTGTTCGAGTAATTATCCACTGCAATTCTGCGTTCTACGTTTTGTTAAAGTTCTGAAATGAGTAGAGTTAATGTGTTTTAGAGTTGATGTGTTTAAAAAGTATCGAATATCGACAAATTTGTCCTGATTTTAGCATAATAACATGATTAAGATCACATTTCTGAATTCAAAACAACATGTAAAGTATAAAACCGTTGCTATATATATTCCAGTACAGATTTTTATTTATTTTGCTAACTAATTGTTCGTTAGTTTCTTTATGGCAAACTATTAAGAGTCGGAAATAAACTGGTTGCATTAAGAGATAACATCAATCCCAGTGCATTACTAATATCAGGAGTTATAAAATCTTCTTCAAATTGCAAGTAGTTGTATTTCGACTGTAGTACCACCCTTAAACGAGGGATGGCATACCCCTCTAACCCTCGGCAGAATAATGGTGTGAGGGAGCGATCCTTTTGGGCGCATGTCGTTAAACACAACATAAACCAAATCTACCTGATAAATCATATCTCACCTACCTTTTGGCTCCTACCTATTTAAACAAACACACAGGTTGAAGGAGGGTTGTAATAAAATAACAATGATTACCAGTAACAGTGGCAACTTTAGTTTCTGTCCCAGCTTAACCATAACAGATATATATATTTACAATTAATTCGTGACCCTGGGATGGTCAAATAACAAAATAATTCAGACAGCGCCTGCTGCTTAATAGCAGTCAACTCCATCAGTTTTACAGTTATACAAAATAACGTGATACGTTGAAATCTGGATGGAATGCCGCAATCCAGAAAGTTTATGAAATGTAGCCCTCTTGACCGGCATAAAATCTCTTTAGTTGAAATTACTGTAAGCCGGCTGTTGAAGGACACGCTGCGAGAAATCACAGAGTGCATACACAATTTCAGCATTCCCTAAGTGATAAAAACGCCTTTTAGCGTTTGCCAAAATCTATTATAACATTAACGCGTGTGCTTTGTTAGATTCGAAAGCCTTCTCATTTTAAAACAAGCAATACTATAGAAAATAACGCGCTGAAATTAAGGTAGCATGCACTTACTGTTACGACGTCTTCGCCAACGCTCTCGAAAGCGATCTTTTGGGGAGGCTGCAATGGGACTCTTGTAAAGGTGATCGCTACTTCGCGGACCCAGAAGGCTTGCAGTCGGCATCGGCATACTGAAGAATTCAATTACAGCCGCTTCCAAAACGGTAGATACACAGACGAGAACATATCATCGTGGTGTGGTAGCAACAACGGATGCAGTAAAATCAAGCTACAGATACAGGCCGCAGGAACACGACTAAGGAACACGAAATTAGTGAAAATAAAAAAACACATCCAGAATGGCGGTAATTCACATTATTCATTGCTTACTATTATGTTCAACGTAACAGAATGTCGCAATATAAGCAGCGGCGAAAGCCTTGAGCGTGAGAAAAATGCCACTCGGGCTTGTTGAAAGGGTTCAACTTCACACTACGAGTAAACCAGCAATGACCTACGATCGATATAACGAGAGGCTTTTCAAGACTGTGTCGGGCTAAAAAGTCGCTTTACAGAGTGGTGGTGTTGGGGCGACAGGAGTCGCATAAAATTCCACTACACAATAAAGGGGAAGGAAACGGATTTTCAGACTTGTAACCTACTTTTGGGAGTGATTGAATTTGATTACGTCAAAAATTGCCAAAACTTGCCCGATAAAATTCCAAAATGGCTGCTACAGTGCACCCTATTTCCAGATCTTCCCAATTTCTTTTACTTCGCGTTTTAAATGCAGTGGAGGGGTCAACTTTTAAACTAACCTAACAATATTGTATATTTTAGTTATGCACATATAATTTAATAAATTTTTTAACATACTAGTAGTAGCAGTACGTAAATAAATGAACAACAATTGTGGTTTAAGATGAGTAAACAAACAGTTTGGTACCGACTTATGAAGTGATCAAATTTTCAGTCTTTTGTCTTTAATTAAATTTTTGTTTAAGTTTTACTATCATATTACTGAACCTCTCGAGCTCTCGTAACATAACCTTACATTTCCTGGAGTTTATCATTTACCGAAAACCCACTTTTACTGATTTCCATGATTTCTTTCTCCTTTCACTGAAAAATTAGTTATTTTAACTCCTTTTTATGCGTATAGTAAATTTATTAACGAACTCAATATCATAAAACAAGTTGTTCTTAATAACAGTTACTACCTCAACCGTATTATGACAAGTTATGACATTTTTTAACTGAAACCGAATTATCATGTACTAGATCTTCTTATACCAATAAAGCCAAAAGTGATCTCATCACTTTTCGTTCACTTCCTTACATTGCCCCTTTTGTCGGTTCTCTACAGAACATTTCTAAACGTTTTAATATTACCAATTCCTTTGCTACTGCCTTCTCTCTTAATAATATCCTAGTCCATAATCTATATCCTATCTTGCTCTTCGACAAATTAGGTATTTATCTTTTAAATTTGCGGTTCCTGCGAGTCCTTTTATGTAGGCCAAACCGGGCGATCTTTCAAAAAGCGCGAGTCTGAGCATATTTCTTTAATCAAACAGAATTACATCAATCTTCTAGAGTATAAAAATCAGCAGTTGCATCCAACATCATTGAAAGTTGACCGTCACGCAAATGTCAAAATTCTACACATCTGTCTCAAAGGCAATAAACTTACACCATTATGAAATATTCAAAATTGTCTCCCGTTTGAGCGATGGTTGCTCGTTGCTTTAATGAGGTCACATATTTTGTCAACAGTAGTAATTATATTTTTCTGAGCCTGAAATATGAGTATTTAATTGAATTTTTATTCTATTTATCCGGTTCTTTGTCGCTTTTTTAGTTTTTAGGTATGTATTTACACGTTTTGCCTTAGCTGGCCGTTCTAGATTATTTATTTTATTTCTTATTGAATTTATATTACTGTTCCTTGAGGTTAGGTGAGGTTCTTGCATTCTGTTTTTAATTGTATTCTTGTAAGTTTCTTTTAGTCTAAATTTGGTTTTTAGACTTAAAATTTTACAGGAGGAAGACGAGAATTTAAACAGATATGTAATTATTTTATGTTGAGGCATTTATTAATACGAAAGAGAAATTCTGTTAAAAACCTCATGTAGACAAGACATTTTTTTCTATTAAAATAAAAAAAATTGCAACTGGTCTTTGTATATTAATGATCCACGTAAATACTAAACAAAAAGAGAAGCTTAAAAGAACAAAGTAGTGATATTTATATGAAAAATAACGTACATGGGTGACGGATATCGTCTTTTAATTTGATAGTAGCACTTAATGTAACAAATAAACCACAAAGTATAACAGTTAGCGCTTACTGTGATGGATTGCTCCATTACGGCATTTTTTGCCGAATCGCGTTTTTAAACTTACTCTAAAAGCGCTCAAGGGAAACACGTGGTGATGGATGACATTGGACCCGAAAGATTTAATTTAAAAAAATTAAGTTGGTTACGTAGAATATTTTAGCAACACGTTAACAAAGCAGTTGCGAATAATTCAAGCACACCTAATCGGTCTGAATTTGCCCCACTCGAATAAATTAAACCTTTTGTCAAATTGCTGACTGTGGTCTCAGATGTGGAGCTTCAGAAGCAAGGGAATGAATGAATTCGAATGAATGTAGTTACTTCGTGGAGCTGCTGATGAGTAATGAGCGTTTTACGCTATTTAGGAACCAAGAGCACTTCTGGGGGCATTTTCGGACGTGCTTCAATCGTAAATTTACCTTGAGTCTACTGTAGCTGCGCGAGGTTTTAGCAATCGATAACCAATTTTCCTCGAATTTTTATTCACTCGAAATTGCGAAGACCCACCAATGTCAGAGTAATACTAACTTTATGCGAACAGCAAAACCCGCATGAAATCACCGCTACGCAGTTATTTATTCCAGCCTGTACATGCTTTTGTAGTCGAATTTATGGTTGGAAGTTATTGAGCGTACCGGAAATTCGAATAAATATTGAACAAAATGAAATATAGCATGTTTTGTTGAAGTAATTTCAAAATATATTTAAATATTCCATTCCCATTTAATTCCTCAATGTTTGTAGTGATTTATATCTCTAGCCAGATACTTACAATACTGAAGTTGTAACCTTTTTAAATTGAATGCTGCTATTAGTAAGGTCGCCAGCCATCTAGTCGCCTGGTCGGAGCTCTATGGACATTCAGTTACTGTGGTTTCTTAAAACTTAGCCAAACATCTTTCTATGGACCCACATTTCAAACGATGTCAATCATTTAAGAATGGTGTCTGTCAATGTCCAGTTTAATTTTTAGTTGTAAGCTTAGATTTCTGCCTATTGATATCTTTTTCATTTTGAAGAAAGCTGTCCTCGCTTTCCCTATACAAATCCTAATTTTTTGCCCATATGTTAGTTTTCGAGGTGTCGGATTTTTCGAGGTTGATGCCGTAAGCCGTAATTGATGTAATATTAATTGGCACGGAGCCTGATAACCGTATATTCGTTCTTGTAATTGAGTTTCAGACCATATTCGTTACATACATCGGTTACATTGTCACTAAGATATCGTAGTTCTTCCGAGTTACTAGCTATAAGTACCGTATGTTACAGAGAGCTTCGACATTAAACGACAGGGTGTTGACTGCATGAAATTTTGCCACTTGGGCAACGAAATGGCGCCATTCTGCGCTCTGTTATATATAGTCTATACGTAATTTCTGGCCTAACTGAGGAGTAGTTGCCAGTAGCTCGTCAAGAAGGGGTAATTAGAGTAGATAGGTGTTAAGTTAGATAGATGTCTTGGTAAATTAGTTAACGATGTTAAAATGGGCGCCATAGACTTTAAAAATCCCTCTAGGGGCTGTTCCTTTGAAGCTTGTAATGGTTGAACAGTCTTCTGCTCATCCAAGGGCGCGTGCGACGGTCCAGCTTGCGTCTCCTTGCACTTACCTTTGTGACTTTCTCCTGAACACCGTTGGAACCCTTCACAAAGGAAACCTAAATGGAATGTCGCATACAACCACAATAAAATGCATAAGTTAGTATAACCAGTCTCTATTGACTTTAAGTATGTAACAAGCATGAATTAAATGCTCAAAGTTTGTCCCTATTCCTAAATGGCGTCATAGCTGATACACAAATTGTTATAAGTAGTGGCTTTGACGCTTGCTAAAATATTTACGTTTATGTATATTAACCAAACTTGAAACATAAGTCTGTGAATACATTACAGAGTTATACAACGTTTACCGTGCCACTATCTATTTAACTGATTGCAAATACTTTAAACTGTAGCACCGGAATCAGCGATGAATTACTACAAACACAGTACTTATCTAGGGTTCTGGCGGCTGCTGTTACTGATTGTTGAACTTTCGGACACCACTGGTGGTCATCTTATGCTGGCCAGTAGCTGAGTAGATGAGAACAGGAGTGCGTGCAACATAACGATAGTTCGGAAAACGCTTTTCCCCTTATAAATTTGGAAACAATAAAATTTTCAGGTTAATCCGCTCACAGCTATTTGAAGACGACGTCGTCCTATAAAGAAATTCATGGTTACCCACACACACAACTTATTCCATTTTCAGCCCTCATTTGATATTCGATTCTTTGGGGAAATGGAATGATTAGTGAGTTGCCTCCACTTCCAATCGAACCCCAAGAAAAGGTTCAGGGACGGCTGTACTGCATTTTTCTTTGCTATGATCCGAACTCACGTCAAACTACATTGGTACAATAAATTCACTAAACACCTGTCGCCGGTATATCTAAGGTTATTTATGCTAACTTCATTGACCTCTATACGATTTATGCTTTTTGAAGGATAACCTCTGAAAAGAGATTGAAAATCAATGGAGGCAGGATACATCCTTGTCTCACAATGAGCTTTATTTCAACGTCTTGTGAGAAATTTTGTCCCACTTTGTCATTAGATGTTTGTTGCCAGTAAGTATTTTTGGTAATGCTGCTACCAATTTGGGGGTAGATAGTTATTTTACTACGAACAGCAAGCAATTTTAAACTCATGTGCAAACATTTCTCAAGGACTAGAGCCACCTTACAAACGTTCATGGAGATTATCAGATAGCCCACTAACTACAGTTAAGACGACGTGCGGTTCTTTTCTATAATTAGCAAAGTGTGTTCAAATTACCATGGTGCGCCAAAGAGTATTTTACATCCGATAAGTTCATTAGCTTACGAGAACTATTAAGCTTCTAAAGTAGTACGAGTAGTCATTTCACTACGACCTGAAACAGCATACACATCCATGCACAAAATTATAGTAAACACAAACAGGGCTATATTAATTAACGACATTAAATGTGTTACATCGGTTAATTTCAACAATCGTATAAATCACAAACGCGACCTACGCTACAGGCGAATGCCACATATACAGTCAACTCTGCTGTTGCCACACATACAGGAGTTTAGCTAGCACATAACAAAGTTCTATATTTAAATACGTAACAAATCTCTGGGCAGATTAAATTAGCAGGCAATTACAAATGTACTATGATGACGCAGGTCGAACATAGCAGGAAGGCGAGAATAATAGTTGCCGCCATGTACTTAGAAATCAAAGTGTTCCAGTAAATGTGCCAGTTATTATTGAAAAACTCGGAGGCAATGCAACACTAGCTGCTGATTCCAATTTCTCGGTGGGCTTACTGTACAGATTTGTTTTTACCTTTACAACAAAAGATCGTGTTTTAATACTCCCAGCAATGATGCGAAACGGCACCGAAAAGCAAACAGTAACAATCAGCCACCACAAAGTCACCAAAAGCAAGCGTATACACAAGGACTCTCAGCAACAATCGCTAACCGAAGAATCAAAGCTGATGGCATAACAAGGACTCAGCAACAAACGGAAAACTCAGCAATGGTTAAATACTAGCTGCTCATACTTAGCGACTCCTAGTCGGTTCTGAAACCCATAAAATACGAATGTCTAATTATAATAAGGAACAACAAAGAGAGATCTCAAAGACTTAAATCGCGACGCCAGAGAGATCTGTAATCAAATGCGATGTGTAATTTAGACCCAAATATCTTCCGTAAGTCAACCCTACAAATTCGCGGTACCGCGAGTGAGCTACACCTCTATTCTTGCCATTGTAAGTTAGTATAAATTTTCCCTAAACTAAGGAATGTTAGTACGAAGTATACATGTGCGATGAAGTCGAAGAGAGTGAAGCATACAAAACATCGTCGCAGGTGCGGTAAAAACAATTGAATGCTGCTTGGCCTAGTTCTACTGGTATTTTCTCTGATTCGTAAATGTTATTAAATAGCACTAATGCGCAAAAAGTTTCAATACTTCTGCCGAAATTTGGTTAGATCCAGGACCTTTTTTAGTTTTTGTTAATGTATGCGCTGGTCCTACTTTTTCTAATGTTTTGTATGATCTAGTTTTAGGTGTTTCTAATTATATCGCAAGTCCTATATCCTCAAACAGCTCGTGAATATGCGCTCTCCCTGTTTGACTTCCCTTCTTCGTTTATAATCAGCTTACCATCTTTATCTATAAGTGCTTCAGATTTATTGTTGTACATGACAACCACTTATTCTTTGATTTTTTTGTACATTTTGATTGTTATGTTTTGGCTGTAGTTCTTCAATTTCGTGGCATTTTTTTTACTAATATTATTTTGCTTTCCGTATTTTTTCCAATCATTTTATTTATTTCGTCATAGTTTTGTATTATCTATGTTCCTCCATTAAATAATTCTAAACTTTTATTATTCAGCCATTGTTGTTTCCTTTTGACTAAAGTCACTAATTATTTTATCTTTTTTTCCTTTCACAACCTTTGAATTTAGATCAACCATTAATATATGTTCGATAATAAAAACAATAATACATGAAATCTTTGGCAGATGCCATCTCGGTATTTAATTTTGGTAGATGGAATATCAAATAAATTGTCACACTGATAGTAACTAAGTACAAATACATACAAATGTTAAAATTTCATATATGGGATACATACTATCACAAATTGTACCATAAATTAAAAAAAAGATGTAATTAGAACTGAATAGTTGTAAATGGTACAAATGGTGAATGCAGATAATCGTCTGGGCGCTAAGTAGTATGCAAAGTTCATAAATGCTCTTACTTTTGATGCAGACTTAAAAGTCGTATTAACCGACTGTATCTTATGTCAAGAACCATACAATTACAAACTTGCAGATATCGAATTAATTTTTAAATCATCATTCTGGAACTACGTCAATGAAAGGTTATAATCAGGCATTTATTATGTTGGTTGAGCAACTACAATCACAGAACATCAAACATGCTAATCTCCTTTTTAGTCTACATTTGTGGTGGTATGTTTTTTACGACAGTTTCTTGACAGGTACCTACGACTTTTGCCACACGCTTTGGAGACATATTCAGTCTTCGTAATCTGTTGAACTTGTGGTTTCGAAGTGGCATGGCCGTTGAGATATTATGTACATGATTGCTCCATATGTGCGACGATATCGGCTAAAAAGAATTCCCAAACGAGACGGGAACTAATTAGCAGAAAGCGCGTATGCGGGTAGAGAGGATCGATAAAGCAGCATTTTAGATTTAAAGGTGGCAAGGAATAGAGATTTCCGTATAACGACGAACACGTAAAAACGCTTTTACTACACATAACAGACTAAAAGGTGCACGCGGCTTGCTACAGTGGAATTACTTTGAAAATGCTGGTGATTTTGTATAACAGTCAGACCAAAACAAGTTTTCCCAAGGAATCGTAATGATTTGGAGTCCTGTGTATTGGATGAACTTATCTTTTCATCTACTTGGTATTTTTACCACCGGTAGGAGCAACTGCATATTTGCTTTACAATAGAAGTACATAGAGTATTAATTGATGTTATATTGAATACACGATAGCGCAAGAACACATCTCACTCGGTAGCGTTGGATTGCCTAGTCAACCTCTCATATTAGAAGGAAATCCCTGTGGAAAACGTCACATAGCGGCGGATATAGTCTAAGTGAAGGCAATTTTGGTAGGTTGACCGCAACCTAGCTAACGTCTCCAAATGGAAATTAGTCTCCTTAATGGGAAAAGGCTCAATATTTGTGCCCGTTAAGCGCACATTTGCGAAAACACACTGATATAAACAGAATAAATGGCTATTATTACAAATCAGTGCCTGGTAACTATTGTACTTAAGATGAAGGATTATGTACATGCATAACACGCATGAATTACATACACGTTAAATACGTGCCTAATGCAGTCATTTAACGATACCAAAGTAACCAGTTTGAAACAATGGCTTGAAGCTAAGCCATAGTCGATGAAAATATTCGTGGCTATGCATGATTCTGATGGGATAAAAAGTTTGGGGTCTGACGGTAATTGAAATAACAAAAGCGGAGCCTCCAAGGATCTAAGTGCTGCAGAAGTATGATGATCTAGAGCAGGGGTCGGCAAACTACGGCCCGCGGGTCATATCCGGCCCGCCGTCTGTTTTTAATCCGGCCCGCGGGTTAATACTGTTTTTACACGAAAAAATGTAAAATAAATCAAATTACGGGCTATAACCACTGACTATATACATGGACTGATTGAAGTAATAGAAATTTTTCTAGATGAGAAAAACTGCCCACAACCACTATTATCTAACAATGAATGGCTAAAGAAATTAGCATTTGCTGCAGACATCATGGGATATCTTAACGAATTTAACTTAAAATTACAGGGAAAAACAGTGCTCATATGTGAAATGTATTTTATCGTAAAGTCATATCGTCAAAAAATTTGTATTGTTTGAAACACAAATCACATTAACCAAGTTTGACCATTTTCCATGCTGTAAAAATGTTAAAATATTAGCGGATTCCTTATTCCCAAAAAAATTTGCCCCGGATATATTTTCTGAACTTAAACTACAGTCACAACAGCGTTTTTCGGATCTTGATGCAGGTAAAAAAGACATTTCCATATTTCAAAATCAATTTGGCTGTACAATTGAGGAGCTTCCGTCAGACCTTCAATTGGAAGTGATTGAACTGCAAAATGACGATATGCTAAAAATGATGTTTAAAGAAATGAATCTAACGCAATTCTATAAATATCTTTCGGAAGATAAATACGGTCAATTAAAATCATATGCTCGGGGATTTATATCTATGTTTGGGAGTACTTACCAATGCGAAAGGACATTTTCTAAAATGAAGTACGAGGGGAGTTCAAAGTGTGTTGCAATTTGGGAGTATCTAGCAAAGTTTAGATTTTCGTGCAAATTTTGTTTGATACATTAGATCTAGTTACCCTTGCTTGCAAAAATTGGTTGTCCTATCTGCTTTTGTTTTCCTTCTATCAGTTGTGAAATATGGCTGAGTGTAGTTTAAAGAAGTTAGAGTATCGAAGCGTCATCAAGTTTTCGTGTAAAGAGGGTGTAAATGCAAAGGAAATTTTTGATCGCTTATCGAAAGTGTACAGATCGGATGCGCCTTTGTATGCTACGGTCACTAGATGGTCTAAAGAATTCAAATACGGCCGTCAGAGCATTGAAGATGATCCAAAGTGCGGAGGACCAAAAACTGCAACCGATGATGAACATGTGTCTCGGGTTGAGTCACTGGTACTCGCAAATAGGCGTATAAAGGTATCAGAAATTTCCCAAGAGATTGGTGTTTCACAAGGGAGTGTTCACAACATCATCCATGCCACTCTCCACATGTCGAAAGTGTCAGCCAGGTGGGTGCCCAGAAATCTTTCTATTCAGGATAAGCACTGCAGAATGGAAGCATCACGCGAGCTCCTCGACCTCTTTAATTCCAATCTAGATGACTTTATGGCTCGACTTGTGACTGGAGATGAAACATGGCTTCACCACTGGGACCCCGAAACGAAGCAAGAGTCAATGCAATGGAAGCATGCGGAATCTCCAACTCCGAAAAAATTCAAGACACAGGCCTCTGCTGGGAAGATCATGGCGTCTGTTTTTTGGGACTGCCAAGGGCTGCTCTTAATCGATTATATGCCACACAAAACTACAATTAATGCAAAATATTATGCACAACTTTTGAAAAAATTGCGCAGCGTAATTAAAGAAAAGAGACGTGGAAAACTGTCCAAAGGGACCTTTCTACTGCATGACAATGCTCCAGTCCACAAGGCCAGAGTTGCACAGGCTGCCATGAAGGACTGCGGGTTCGAACAACTTAACCACCCACCTTACAGTCCGGACCTGGCTCCTAGCAATTTTTGCTTATTCCGAAACCTCAAGAAATATCTTCGGGGGCGGCGGTTTTTGGACGACGAAAGCCTTAAAGAGGAGACGGAAGCGTTGTTTGCAGGACAAGAGGAAACTTTTTTTTTCGGGGGATTGCGTCGCTAAAGGAGGAGTGGGTCAAATGTATTGAACTTAGAGGGGACTACATTGAGAAGTAATAAATGAATTTAATTGATATTAGTCGTTTCAATGCCCGAATTGCAATTCACTTTGAACGCTCCTCGTATGTAAAATCGCAATACAGATAATTATTAACAGATGACCATTTGCAAACAACGTTAATGATAGCATGTACTAATTTCGCACTTCAGTATGATGAAATACTATCTCAGAGGAAACAATTACATTCATCGAATTAGTACAAAATGTAACCAGTTCTATAATACGTTTATTAATAGATGGAAACATTTTATTATTTTTTTTGTGTTAACATGTATAGTATACATACGCTGAATTTATTTTAACGCACAATGTGGTATTCCCGTTTCCATGAGAACTTGATTGTTACTATTGGTTTCTAAGGGTAAGCCACGCCGTGTGTAAATGCGTTTATTGTTCATTGAAATGTTAAACAGTGTTTAACATGATCGCGTCCTCGAATGTTAAGATACATTTAACATGCATCCACTCATTTAACATGCATTCACTATAGCAACATCACACATATTCATGGTAGTCCGATTTCGATTTAGCAGTTTTTAGTAATTATTATTGATTCGAAATTATTGCCTCAATGAACAATAAACTAATGAACGCATTTCGATGGGAAACCGTCTTGACATTTCTCACATAAATTACCACTCTAAAAATATGCTCAAATGTTAAGACTGGGTTACCCCTCTTAATACGTTAATTACTATTATTTTAAAATGCAATATATGAACCATAATTTTATTGAAAAAGAAGCATCAGAAAGAATAACAGGGCATATAATAATCCACATACTTGCTGTAAACTGAAGTCTTTATACCATTTTTTGATCAATAAAATTCCGTCCTCCGTAGAATATATTATGTTTTTACATACTCAGTAACGTTTCCATATTGCATTTTAAAATAAACGCATTTACACATTGCGCCTTATAATAAACTCCCTGTATATAAATATTATTTAAAAATTTCACTTCCTAATAAAATAAATGAACCTGTTATTTTGTTGCTCTGTGAGTAGAATTGCCCATGTAAATGTCTTTGAGTTTGCTACCTGGCCCGCCGAGCCTACAAATATTACGTTCTGGCCCTTTCCAAAAAAAGTTTGCCGACCCCTGATCTAGAGCAAAGTCTTTATTACTCTAACGTTATTTTTGCATCACGATTTCGAAGCACAAAGTAGCACCAGGCACAAATAGTATGTGTGGTCGCTTGATGTTTGTCAACCTTGTTCAGTGGAAAATAACTAGCTCCACGAACAACCTACCCATATGGGGATGCACTGATGAAGTGTAATATTCCACACAAATTGACGAAGAAATAATCCTTAGAGGTTACGTCATTCACTTGTTAGTATGTTTACATCCATTCAGTGACATCCTGACTTTTAGAAATTTTCTAATTTTTGTAACGGCAGAGTGGTTGCTTGTTTCTTTTATAAATGTAATTATGACTGTTAAAATGTTCCTGTAGAATACAATACAACGTACATAAACAACATTTACAGCTAATTAGAACACAAATTCAAATGAACACTCATTAATATAATGGTATCTACTACTAGCTTCTACAAACTTCAAGTATCAAGATAGAAATTGCAATATTGTGAATTTTCCGGATGGAACAAAATCAATCCTCCTCCCCCTAATAATAGCACCATCTTTATATAAAAACAAAGCGACGTTTGACACGATCGTCAGCGTTAAAGAAAAATTAATTGTTCAGTAATAGGAATCCAAAACAAAATATTTCATGATTTTTCGCAGCATATTTAATAAGGCTACGATAGCTTCCATCATTCGACAGCTACATTTAAATAAGAAGACAGGTATGCCTTACAGCGCTACATAAAAAAAATCCTGAAGTTTTGTTTCCACCAAATAATCACTACCTGCAGGAAATCTTCCAAACAGGTGAAGTATAATCTACTTATTATTAAAATGACCTCAACGTTGTTGTCTTCTTACTAATTATTTGCTCTGTATAGCTGATATTTCGCAACCTTCCCTAATCTGTTCGTAGAAGTTATACCGCTTGTAGTAAGCAACAACTTTGTTGGAGTTTAGGCCTCACTAAATAAACCGGAATGTTATGTCAATTTCTAGAATAAATATTCTTTACTCCTCAATAGCCACTGCAAGTTAATGAAATTTACTGCCTAATAAGCCAGGATATAAATTACAAAAAGTAACTTTATATTTAATGAGCTTTGCTTCTTTCTTGAATGTTGTTTCGTACTCAACAAAATAATACTTGGCCGCTATTAATTACACAGATAGTAAATATTCCTAGCCACTAATTTATTCGAAAAATGCTATATCTACTTATTTGCATTTTACAGGCTGGTAGCTGTATTTATTTTATCAATTAGCACCCAATTAAACCAGCGTGGTATCCTCTGCTTGATGAAATCGATGCTGCTTCAAGCGCAGTAACTCGCTTAGGTGCTGACGTTCAAGTTTCTATATAATTTTGCCATTACATTTTGAATGTTAGACATTTTTATCCTGTTGCTCAAACTACTTTTTGTAAAGGTAATTTTAACATTTAGCTCTCCTACAGTATTGCCACAAAACGGAACAGAGCGCCAGATACGTCACCAATAATTTTAAGGAACACTGGATGAAGGACTAGTGACCAGCTGAAAAATATTCACACATATTTATTGAAGAAGTACACAAATACACTTACATTTCTTATAAAACTGAGCTTTCAATTATTCATTCAACTACAAGCACTCTTGCGATTAGCAGCAGCTTTTATCACTTGTATGTATATAGTCATAACTACGTTTACCAGCTAATTCGCATGAAAATAATATTTGCCTTATCAACTCTTTGAATACAGCTCAGTCGGTTTTACTAAAGAAAATAAATAGAATTAGGATAAAAGATAAGAAGATTCTCATTTGACAGCTCCATCGATTCTAACATTTTACTTAGTAAAAAAGTTAATTATAATATACTAATGTCCTCCACATGGTGACAAATATTTCATTCTGAATTACATGTTGCCAGATATCCAATGCTGCATATTGACGCTAATATGCAGGCAAATAATCTGGAGATGTAGCGCAGTACAAGTAAATTGTGCTTATTATAGGAAATTGTATACAATTTCAATATTTACTCAATTTGCTACCCTGAGGCGTTCAACTAAAGTTACTGTTCCTGATATATTTGCCCATTGTTGGTGTTCAAATTGTAGCTTTTAATAGAAACAACTACTTCGGAAACATAAATGAAGTTATGAAAAATATACCGAGTGAAAGCGCTTGTTCGTACAAAGTTGAAAAAAGCTGATCTGGTAAATTTGGTTCTGGTCGTATACAAATATGCGAGATCTACACAAAAGTTAAATTGTATCAAAATATCAACACATTAAACATAAATTCGACAGAGCGGCACGTTCTCTGGCAAATAATGCATACTACTTCTGGAAGGTGTATTGAAAGATATAAATTGAGAGGAAAAAGCGTACTACTTACCTTAACAGCTTGAGATTTGCTGGTGTTGTTGTCTTCATAGTCTATACAATAAAATGCTAACTGCTTTAAAACGAGAGTCGAGGAAGATCGAATTGCAATAAACCTCCAGAAAACTGAGGTAAGATCCGCAACAGCGATTAGAAATAACAAAATAAAAAACATGCAGAGGGCATGAAATTAGGTTGGGGAAAGAAAATTAAATAAACGAGATATACAGAAGACGAAAATGAGGAAATGGTGACGCATACTACCCTTATATGGCACAGACCTAGACGCTCACAAAGATTATAAAAAAACTGCTCGTGGCACAAAAAGCGATGGAGAGACTAATGCTAATTAAAAAGAGAACAAAGAGCAAAGTGTGAACTAAAAGAGTCACGAAGATGACATTCATATTATAGCTAGTTGGCATTCTAAAATGGAACCAGGCCAACATGTGGAAAAATATAGAGACAGGAGGTGGAACAGTGTGACATTCCAGGGGCGGTCATACTAAAGAAAGGGAGGAAGAGGCTGTCCTTTAACAAGGTGGTACGATGATAAAACGAAGACAGCAGAATAGAAAGGAATAGAATAGCACGAACGAGGCATATGTTCAAAAATAGACTAAAAATTCCAAAAACAAAAAAGAAACGAGAATTGTGATTGTAGTGCTAAAATAGGCAATATCATTAACCATGATCATATACGACATGCAGTAAGTAAATACCTAAAAACGAGATGAAAGACAGCGGAGAAGAACTGTAATATCAAACCTGAGGCGGAATCTGATTTCGACCACAACTTAGTACAGTATGGTTGACTATTCAACTATAAAATCCCTAACAGCAAAACGTAAGTATTTGGGAAACTTAAAACACCGATCATTACAAATAACCTGAATGAATCATGGAAACACCTAAAATTGATACTAAGAGTAGAAGAATCTGGCAAGACGGACACTTTGGATGACATCAATGACTGAACAACCTATCGAGAAGCAAAGAAAGCCAAAATTATCAAATGCATCAAATTAAGACGAGAAACGAATAGTACAATAACTTAGTAAAGTAATAAAAAGATCAAACAGATGTGATCGAAAGAATCACATCAATATATGCGTAGAACTACAACGGCATGCTGTCGAAAGAATTGATCAACAAAGTGAGATATTTATGAATTATAACATACTTTACACAAAGATTAGAAGATGAAAATTGAAGAAGATATGAGAAATATACTGCCAGAAACTTTTTAGAAGTGGAAGAACTGAATTAAACCATGGCGACGAAGCAATAACCCTAACATATGGAATCGAAATATGGTAAATGCAGAGATTGGTGTAAATAAACTTCACAAACAAAGGTTTGATCAGATTACGTCAAAAAGTTTAAGAACATTTGAAGAAACAGACGAGGTCATAGCGTACCCAATATCTAAAAAAATGGGGAAGACAGGAAATGGCCAAATGAATGGTGTAAATCAGTGATTAGCCGGCTTCACAAAAGAGATTTACCAAACGAATACAAAAACCACAAGACAATGGCATTGATACCTCATGCTATCAACGTTTTATAACCGTTACAAATGAAAAGCTACAAAACTTCCTATTCAGAAAGATGTCCAATGTTCACTACCTTCTTTGCAAGTGATCCTTGCACTGTCAGAATTTGAGGGATGTAGAAAACATTTACAAAAATTTTTACGATTTCCATGATAATGTACTTTCTTTCCTAGAGAAGTAAATTATTTACATCCCACCACGGGGGTCGAAATTTTTCAGCAGTCTTGGCGACTGGAATCGGGCACCAAATTAACTGTACTCTACTCAGAACCACAGACCTAAGAGATAGAGTAACAAGGTCAACACATCACCATGACACACACATTTCATACTGCTGTGCAAGCACAAAAGGCGTGCTCCAACTTTGTATCTCGAATCCGGGGCAAGTTGACCACTGTAACGCCAGATGCAAGCGCATAAAGTACCAGACTACCTTGGCTGCCATTTGGTTAACACGAAGGAAACCATTATCACTCGCATGGAAAAATAAAGGGTTGCTAATTTGACATGCATTTTCTTTCATAGCTGAGTAGCTAGCATAGAAATACATCCTTGTATAATCCATTCACGATTATTCCTCTTCCCAGTAGGCTATTATAAGTGTTATTTGTTTTTATTAGGTTGCAAGCATGAATTTCGACAGAAGTCAAACTGTGACATGCAAGAACTGTCACATTTTTTATACCTGCTTTATTGACGTTGCAATGTTATTGTTAGAATGCCGAAAATGTTATGGGAGGAAACAAAAATTTAACTGGCAACAATGCAAACCTTCAAAAATCATAACCACAAATTGAAAACAACATAACCCAATTTTGTCATGTCTAGTTATTTCGCATGTGTACCAACAAAAATATCACCCTAACATAGCCTACTGGAAGGACGAAACATTGTGAATAGATTATATATTAAAATATCATTTGAGGATAAAACCTAGAATGTTGAATGCCCTTGTGAATAAGCAAATTTAGATTTAGAATCATTTTGAAACAATTATGAAAAGTCCATTCTTCGCAATGTAGCGTTGGATAATATGCGGCTTAGTCACTTCCAAGCAGAATTAAAGCACCAGCATGAAGTGGACAAGCAAAGTAATGATTAATGAACAAAGGGTAATCGGAAAAAGTGTATGTACACCAAAGCTGCATAAACCAACAATTTTGTAAGCAGATAAAACAGTAATATCAAACAACCATCGCCTTGATTTTAATATCGGATTTAGTACGTACTGCCCTACGTTTATTTGAAAAACCTTCTACAGTTCAAGAAGATATTCCATTTTTATACGAACGTTCTTGAGTTTAATACAATACTATGGCATAAGAGGCACCTCGTTTAGACTCTTTAAGTGAAAGTAGGATAGAATAAAATACTTCAAATTTTTTGCTCCTCGTTAGCTGCTGCTGCTGCTGTTTTTTTCCTAATAACACGCTTTTAAGCGAATCCAAAGAGAATATGGTTTAAGAGAATTCTCCCTTTATATTTTTTACCTAGTTATGCGTGATATATATGACTAAAAATTTAATTTAATACATTTAATATCGGATACGATTGAATTGATTCGAAGTGTGCGCATATCTCACTGGAGGGTGTATAGATTTCAAAGCTGATATTTTAGAATTTTATACTACAAGTAAGTAGAGTAAATCAGTACAAAAGCATTGTTTTGAAAAAAAGGGGTTAAACATATAAAGGCCGATGGCAAATTTAATAAACAAAATCTGTAATCTGTAAAAATATCTTCGCGTTTCTAATAAATTAGATACAGGCGGCTGCGTATGCGATTCCAACGTTTAGAGGGATTGCAAAGGAACGGGTTATTCGACATGCGCTACAGAGCACTTCTTAAGTCCGTGCGTCCCGGCTGCCTTAAATAGAACTTATTTTTAGTTGACTCATTCCTTTTTATGCTTTACAGTATTTACGATATATCTGTTGGGATCAATTTTCGTCAAGGGTAAAGTTCGAATTATTTGCAAATTGTTACTTTGATCTGTATCCCTGTTAAAGCAAAAATATAAATATTACCGGTGATGGGACTCGAAATTCAGGTCCTGCGAACGAGCCGGCGTATTCGTTTCATTGTTCGGCGGTAGTTCAAGGGTCAAGGGGGCATTCGCTGTCTGACACACCGGGTTTTGAATTTCTTCAATGCAGCTATATTTAACATAACGCATCTATTCGTTGCTCCTTTTTGTCTCATACATTTAGCCTGTATCTGTCGGGTCCCATTTTTGGCAAGAATAAAGCCTGCGCTATGTACAAATTATTACTTTTATCTATTTCTAAGTTAAAGCCAAAATAAACAACATTTTATTTTTTATAGGTGCTCACTCTGTGTATACTTGTCTGAAAACAAATAGTTTTTGAGTTATACCGCCAATAGGCAGACAGACAGGCAGACAGACAGACAGACAGGCAGACGGAAATGAGAAAACCTGTTTTGCGTCATGTAGGGACTCTGAAACGTAAAGATCTGAAGAAATCTCGGAAGCTGATTTTTTCGCGATTACAATACTTCCTTCGTCTTTTAGACAAGGGAAGTATAAAAATGAATAAAAAGGACAGTAAAGACTTTACTAAGGAAGTATAATCTTATATGGAAGTACGTGCTGCTATAGTACCGTTTCGATGTACAAAATATTAACGTGTTTTACAATTTATTTCTCACTGTTTAGCTCCATATAATATAATTTATTAATAGAATACAATTATTCTAACTAATCTAGTTTTGCTCAAAAAATATCTTACAAACTAATTCTTCAATTAATAAGCTTATAATATGTAAATATTGGTTTTCTAAAACATTCATTTGGCGGTGTTAATAATACAGGTGTTGCATAAAAAGTTGAATTATTTAATAAAAATATTATTTTAAAACTAATGTTCAAATTGAATTTCAACGATGATGTTATACAACACTCACCAAATGAGGCTCATGTTGCACGATTATGAAGGTTTTCAATTCATATGAGTGCAATATTACCATTTCGTGTGCGTTGCATACTATACTTTTTATACCACTACCTATTGCTCCCTTTTAAAATATGGTACAAACAATCATGAATACAAAGAAATATGAAAATATTTTATTTATTGCTATGAACAAGTGAAGTACAGAAATACTTATTAACAGACTATACAATTGTACAAAGAACTTCAAACTATAAACTAAATTCCTACTTATGTAATTCATTTATTAAAGTTAAATGTGCAATTATTGAAAATCATGATTTATCCCGATTTTTCATTCTTGAAGTCGATAGTTTACTTGAAATGTTCCATTGCTCCAACCTTATCTAGGCCTATTCTTTGGACGGTACATTTTTATTTTTGATAATTATAATTAATGAAAACCCAGGGACCATTGACATTTGGAGGGCGAAGATTAACGTATTTTTCTAAGATTTCGTAGTAATGACCGGTTATAGTAAAATTTTGTATAAGTTTGGTCGAATTAGTAATTTTGGTTTGACGTAATTCATGTCGTCTGCATGTAGCAATTAGACCAATAAGTAATTCGACCTACAATACAAATTGATTAAAAAATATGTTTCTTTATATAGAAATATAAAACTTACTTTTGTCACTATAGTACATTACGCAACACGTTTAAAAAAATGAAGTTTCACTCAACAAGTATGGCTGGTTTGAGTACGAGCGTTAGCGAGTACTTAAATAGCCATACGAGTTCAGTAAGGCCACTTTTCTAACGCATTTCGTATACTATTTTGAAATGTAAAACATTAGATGTTTATATAAAAGTCACCTTAAATACCAAAACATAATCAAGCTGAGCAGAACTCGTTTTTGTGTACTAAAGCACAATATAAGCCGCTCCAGTTAATGTTATGCATATTTGATGGCACTATAAGTCTGCGTCATATTCGAGGTTAGGTTAGGTTTTGCGTCAGTCTGTGTCCAAACTGGCGCAAAATCTAACCTGTTAACCTAAAATTTGACATAGACTTACTGTGGCACCAACAATACATTTCAGTATTGCCAAACGTAAAACGAATCGTCGTTGCTATGCTGTAATGGTTGCTATGGTGCAAAGTACCACATTACTAAACGATTTTGCATGTAGAAATGTAGTACATTAACATATAAAACGCGATCAAATATATTTCGTTAGTAGATTCTTTCAGAAATGTATCGATGTTATTTCATGTAAAAATCTTTGATTTTTTGGGTCTGTATCCGTTTGACTGCCGCTGGAGGAATTCCTTCGGTTTTAAATATTTGCTAATACATATGTATAGTATTGTTGATACTAATAGTGGTTCTCAACATTGAGTATTGTGTACACAAAGTAGAACTTTTAACTTTTCGCCAATTTACCAAAATACGCCACTACAACGTTCTCGGAAAACGATTTTGCTTTTTCTCATAAAGAGGGCATAAGAGCGTTGGTATATCTTTTTGGACGTTTTTGGTAATAAATGTTGTTAGCTGTGCAGCTTGTGTTATATTTGGAGATGTTAAGTCTAACTTAATATCACTGTCACTTTCCAGATTATTTACGCAATTTATTGGAATTAACTACGAAACTATTTGTAAATATACAAATGTTGACAGAGATGAATTATGATATTTCATTTTTTTTTCAACAAATGTCTATAACCTGCTATACGTGCAACAGCAAAATTGCGAACCGAACGTAAAATCAAATTCAGTACAAGAAATAATGCGCATTAAATCAAATAAAATAGTAATTACAGAACGTAATTTACTTTTTCAATTGCTTTCACTAGAGATTGTTGTCGTATATTTGTATTTAGTAGTATTTAAATAGCCCTGTGCTAGGGTATCGTTTTAAACAAGCAAATTGAAATAAATAAATAATGATTAAGAACCAATATATTCTAATACAGCTAGTTGTGGTCAATCGTTAAGGCAAAAGTGAAATTATATTTTTCCGTACTTCACTCTGTAATCTGTACTGACTGCAAACATATTTTTCGCTTATTACACAATAATTATTAGCAAGTTATTGTGCTGCATCCTGCATAACCTGCACTACACAAGACACAACACATTCACATACCATCTACAAAGATACGCGCCTGAACCAAATATCTCTTTGCTCTTTGCTCTTTGCTATGCTACTAGGCATAGGAAATAATAATGTATACTTATATTGCCTTCATTCTTCCATTGCAAAGATTGAATCGTATTATTTAGGTGATTTGTAGTCTTAAATTAGTCTTTATCTTTGGTCAAAAGGACTTCACAATCTTCTTCCCACTCACCTAGCTTTTTTGTTATACGGTATCTTATATTACTTTTGCTTTTCAATTTCTGAATACCATCCATACTTAGTTCATCTTACGCTGCCCAGTAAACTATACATTTCTTGATATCTTTCTGCTGATATCCTTTGCGTGATTTATCATATTGTTAAGCTACTTTGCATATCCGTTCGTATGCGACGGCAATAAACTTTTTGTGTTCTGTCCGGAGTTTCTGGTAGTCGAAAACTAGGCTTCACCTAAGTTGAGTATGTTTTGGGCATTTAATGGTTCACGCGGGTAAATCTTTTAAATTATCGCCCAATTTTCGTGGAATTTTGACTGATCTCGGATGTAAACAAGGTTCTAATAGGCACAACGTCGAGAGCCTTGGCGTAGTGTATCATCGTTACATACAGATCTCCAACTATCTATCTTGTTGCACCGCCGTGGCTTGCTGACTTTCTTGCTCTCTCTCTCTCTTTCTTTCTCTTTCTCTCTCTCTTTCTCTCTTTCTCTCTTTCTCTCTTTCTCTCTTTCTCTCTCTCTCTCTCTCTCGCACTTATAGCAGCTCGCATGCAACTCAGTTGTGCTTTAATTCATTTACGTATTTATGCCATAAGGAATTTTTGTAAGTTGTAAACATTTACCGTCTGAGTGTTGCAAAGTTGTAAAAAAACTACGAATACAGTCGCCATCAGCAGACAATAATATTAGATCGTAGTTGGTCCATTTTTATATTTATTTAGGGCCCCTTTTGCGCATTTTTCGACCGGTTTAAGACCCTTCAACATTTGTCTGTCGTTGATTACACCACGATACGTAATCACGTATTTCCTTGTTTTTCTACTGGCAACATGACGTTACGCCTTACGCAGCTCTTAGAATTTCGTAGTCGTGGATTCTACCATGATGTGTAATTATACATTTTCTTATTTTGTATGTTCATGTAATGGCACGTGCTAGGCCTGCAATTAGAGTCGGCTGAGACCGCCCTAACTAATGTAAATGTATTTTGATTGTTGTCCCAGTTCTTATTCTGCTGGAATGTTTCTCACAATATTTTCGTGTTAAAAAACTGGTGGCACCTAAAAATTGTTCCGGATTTGTCATATATCCTTGTGGTATAACCCTATTCTGACGTCCGGCGAAATATTAACAATTCAAGAGGCTACTAGTGCAACTTTATATGCTGTTGCTGTGTATTAAGTTGGTTTTAGGCTGTAACAATGTGCCTAGCCTTATGATTTTGTTCGTCATGTTTTTGTCATAAATGTATTGTGCGATTACTTTTTCATTTATTATGTTTTTTTATTTTAAGGCGTTTGAAGCATCTTCACTCCGCATATTTTAATCCAATTTGCAACTTATCAATATTGCCATAATAGTCATTTTAACATTGATTCAAACTAAGTGACATTTACTGTACCTTCATATTGTGTAAGGAATTATTACCAAAGTAATCATTCTCATTTATGTGAGAAATTTAGGTGCTTCCATTTAATATTTTATATATTTAGTGAGTAGAATCAAAGTAATAATATTAGTACTTAAGGCATTCAATTACTGTGTACCTTTCATACACGGTCTGTTTCAATAACTGAAATACATGCAAAGCCTAAGGCAAGTTTTGCAAATAAATTTCATATATTTTTTTTGTTGCAGGTATGTCAGTCATAAATGAAAAGGCGGTTTAAAGAGCTTTGTGCAGCTGCGGATACGTAATCCAAGTGCCGAAGCTTTGCAAACTTTTGGGTAAGAACGATTCCATGGTAATTGGATTTGCGATCTCGTTTCAGGAACTTCAGGTTTTTGCGAGAAAATCCCATTCGAGATTAATTTTGACCGGCTCACTGTTGTGGGGTTTATGCACTGTAACTTTAAATAATAATATCAATAATTGCAGCATGTGTAAATAACAAACTATTGTTTGGTCGTCTCGGATCGAATTTTCCTGAAGAGATGCGTGATATTTTTTCAAACACATCGAGCGCATTATATATCGCTCCAGTTTTGATATACTGGATACCTAGCTATAGAAACTCGAAACACCTTCTATAACGTTTAGCAGCTGTTCAAGTTCCCTTCGAGAATCCACTTCTAAACGCGATTTGATTAAAGCATATTTGAACCTTTACACGCGAGTTATTTATGAAAAAATTGCTTATTGTGTATATATCTTTTACTAAAAATTATTCACTGTCCACAGGCTTCCAGAGTTTAACAAAAAGTAAAAATATTTTAGATCCAGGTTAAAGCTTACAATGTTTATTAATAATTATTATTACAGAAATCACAAGGAGTAGTAGAGGTGTTCAGTAATTTCTTTTTGTACACTAGAATTTATTCTCTTTTTACAACCTAGCCTTGGGATTCCACATATAAACCCAATATTAGAATTTATTAGCATTTTAAAGCCTCATGCACACTCTGGCATTTACTTGAAATCTGATTTTTCACCACAAAGCTTTCTTTGAAGCGATCGGCTGTCAACGTTATTGTATTCCGAATTTCCGAGTCGATTATTTTATAACCAACACAAGAATTTCTACCCAATCGTTTATAGGAACACCTACTCGTGTGAGTAAGACGAGTAGGTGTCCCTTCTGAATTTATTGTGCCTTGAAATGTCGAACGAATGTTGACTATGTATCCTTATTTTTAGCTATAGTGTTCACACATCCTGGATATGAAAAATCCGTTGTAATTTGTAACTGTTTAGAAAGGAAACTGCCTCTTGTCTGTATAAAATGTCTATGCTAAAACTTTTGCGTGGAATACGTCTGGTGCAAATGTTCGAACAAAAGCAAAATAATCATAAAACTTGTGTCCAATTTACTGTTTTAAGCGTTCCCTGGCTGGCATTGTTTTGCGAAAAATAATTTAAACTCAAAATGTAAAACAAGCACATTTTATTATTTAATCCTTTCGTCATTTCAAAACCAAAGCGTGCCCTTTGTTAAGCACAATTACTTTAATTCACCACGAGTTGCTTATAAATTACTTTTTAATCAGCTTCAAGATTAAAGTAACTTGATTTTGCTGTGCCAAAGCGCAATCCGTTTCAAGGTTCCTTTTATTCTTTTTTGGGAAGCACTGACCGACGTAGCTTCTGCTATTTTTATCGCAGCGCCAATGGTTTACCGATTTTCCTGTTTATCTACACCCCCGAGAGTGGCAGACTAAATTAAAAATACCTTATGAAGCAATTACGTTGTTTGTGGGGTTTTACATTTCTTTGTTCCGAATCCGTAATTGCTTTTAATGTAAATATCAACTGGCAGTAGAGCAAGCAATTAGTACTTTTTACTGAACTGCGGAAATATCTGCAACTTTTACATCCGACCGGAAAATTAGGTAACCTTCAGATATCGTCGTAGTTAATTATTATTTGATAAAAAGCTTCTCTCTAAAGTTGGCAATAAAACATCATTAAATGTTAAACAAAACAGATTTTTTTAAAGGTCATCCCAGCTTTAACATACTGCGAATTTCGTTATGTCGAGTTTTATACAGTATTTACCAGAGAGATTGCAGCAAATGAAAAATAGTATATTATACATCAAGGTAGCGAAGCCCAGTATTATAACCTAACGCGCGAAGGTTATAAGAGGATTCGCTATCGTGGTGTATATACTATTTTTTGCAGTACCTAAACGGCTTAATACCTAAAATTCCCAAAAAAATTCTAAAATATTTTAACTGTCAGCCTGACAATACAGCTTTTTAAAACGTCAAAATTAAAATAGTAGCTGGTACGTAACTTAGCAATTTATTAGTTACCACGGTGAAAATTGTTTATTTTACTTTGTTCCCCAAGGTGGAGAAAAACAATTTCACTACCTAAAGATAGACCAATAATGGTTCTGACACTAGTAGTGCAAAATAGTATATTATGTTATTAGGAGCAAAAGTTATACTTTATGTGGCGTGGCTGAACGGGTTATCTGCCAAGCCACATAAAAATACGTTTGCTGCGAAAAGGGTATTTATTCATAAATTAACAGTTACATATTGGGGAAGCCAAATTAACACGACTTCACAGGTTGGCTTCCTTTACCCCAATCGTTTGTCTTCCATCTTACATTATTTCCAAGCCTATTCTGATTGAATTTTGTTCAAATCAAGGCTAACACTATTTTTAATAGCGTTTTACAAATTATTATCTAGGCAAATGATATTTTATACAATTTAAAAAATTAACCTAGCACATTTCTGGAACATTTTATAAAATAATATTTGATATGCTTGAAATATTATTATTTGCTATTATAACCATAAAGAATTAACATGTGTTCATAGCAATTGATTCGCAAAATTAGCATGACTGTTGAATATCACTATTAGTAAAATAGAAACCAGGCAAACAATAATTGTATTTTCGAGCAAAGAAAAGAGAAAAATTCCTAAGTTAATAAAAACATATGAGCAATTACAGTTACGGCTACTGTTAAATAAACAATAGCTGGAAAGTGATTAAGAACTCTCAACTAATTTTTTTGCCTTTACACAATCCAGTAAATCATATTAAGGTTCTCAGAAAGAAGCATCTTAACGTAGAACAGAGAAGCCAGAAATAAAATATCTTAAAATAAAAACATGAAATTGAAATAAATCAATAACACTCATTTCTACACCCAGAATGTAAGTACGAGTTATAAACTATACATATAGTGAGTTGTTATTAAGATTTACCCACATGCCCCAATACTAAACATTCCTTATATAGCACGTTTAAATCGAGCAATATTATTTTCTGTAAGACAAGGTAGTTCCTTGTACTCAGAAATACCATTAAAGTTCGATATTTACACTACATTGATCACAGAAAAGATAAAAGGAGTTACATACGTTTAATGTATCTTTTATAACGTTATTAAACTTTCTGCTGAGTGAGCATCGGCTATATTGATAACGTTATTAATTGTCATAAAACTGAACCAATAGCGACATCAAAGATGGCAAGCATCCACCGGAACCGCTCTCGACGATTTCGACCTCTATACATGCCAACATTTATAACCAAATAAATGCAAATTCAAGAGAAACTTCCGTCAAGAGTAGAAATAGAATCAGAACTAGTTTGTGCATTATTAATGAAACGGTTTCAAAATCGATTAAGCGGATTTGCATGTATAAAGTAAAATGTATGGTAGGCAACTTTACCTCGGCACGACAAAATTGATTTTCCAAGCGGCTGAGCAAATAGCGATTGGCAGAACGCTAATGCTAGTTGTTTTGCAGCAACCAAGTTTTCTTTCAGGTTCTTGCCATTCTCGCCACCTGCTTTTACCGCTCAAGTGTAAATAAACTATAATCTATATTATCCCACGATGTTGTAATCGCTTCTCTATTCGTGTCCTTAGCCAGAAAATCCCTTTGGATAACTTTTCGACTAAAGTTGTAAGTTTAGTTTATGGAAATGTCACCAAATATTGACAATAAAGCATCTTACAAAAGTGTAACATATTTTCTATATCTATTAGACGTTGCGTTAATTGTAAACGTTTTTATTAATGATTACAAACTGAATCGTTACTTCGAAAATTTTTGCCTTTACTACAATATCGCTAACGTTGGAGAAACTTACAATGGCAAAACTAAAACAAATGTAGAGAGAACTTCCCCGGCGCGAATTTGATCAATTTGCAAATTAAAAAAAATAGTCTGCTGGGATTCGAACTCCGCGCGCAGGGGCGAATATTTCGAGCCAGTGTCTTGTCCGCCGCTGGAATAACTGAAGTACGAGTGTGTTCAAGTTGGACGAGTTTCTGCTGCGTTATAAAGCACCATACTATTCTGTCCAATTTGTGATGTTTACCCTGTATCTGTTAGGTCTCATTTTCGCCAATGATAAAGCCGGAACTATGTGCAAGTTATTCCTTGTATCTATTTCTCAGGTAAATCAAAACTAACAAAATTTCATTTGTTAAGGTACTCACCCTGTTTTAATGTCAGGTAGGCATATAATATGCATGTAAAATACCGGCATTCTCCAACACCTAGTTTTTGAGTTATACCGCCTACTGGCAGACAGACAGACGGACCCTGGAACGTGAAGATCTGACGAAATCTCGGAAGGTGATTTTTTCGTGGTTGCAATACTTCCTCCGTCTTTTAGACGAGGAAAGTAAAACTGCAGGTGATCTATTTTGCGGTTACTTTATGAATACCAAAAATATAAGGAAACAAAGTAGGGGCTTTCCAATGCAGGTTGTGGCAATGTGCCAGTGAAAAAATGTTGGACCATACACCTACATTGACATCCTCCATGTCACATATATCTTTCGCACACGGTTTTAAAAGACAAAAAACTTCAAAATTTACAATTATTAGTTGTATGTTCCACTAAAAATAATGTCGTGGATCACTGGACCCAACATAACGCAGTAAACTGAACAACACAGACAACAAAATGACACATACCTTGGGACAGTATACACACGAGAAAGTTTGGTTTCTCTATACTGCAGTATCATCTTCACTCTTCTTCAGAAAGGTTCCGACTAGGATAAGGGTCTTTCAAATGTTCTATTCGTTGTTAATACCGAGATTTATTCGAAATTAATGCCAAAAGCAGAATTAATAGCTAAAAAGAAACAATACAAGAATACCTTGGAGGGGTCGTAGGCGTAAGAAAACGCGGAATAAATTTTTGCAATTATAATAAAGCAGTCATAACTAATAGTTAAGGGCGCCAGGTTCAACACCTTACCGTGACGCACTCCGCTGAACCACGTGGGGTAGTCGCGATGCGACGTAAGGCAGAATAGAGATAATAAACAACCAATAAAGACAATAAGGGCAGTGTTAAACGTAAACAATGTATTTTACCAAACATGAGAACACCGAACCGACCCCCTAAAAGATTATGATCAAATACCCTAACAATACGGCATGCGTGTTAGTTTAAACTTAGTTTGATTGTGATACATTTGTTTGAAAACTCAAATGTAACTAACTTTACTTAAGAAATCCACAGGGAACCAAAGTTTGAATAAACTCTACAGCCTCAAGCAGTTGTCACATTAATAACACTAGCTTCATGTTTCGAAATAAACACAGAATTTAAATTCCTATAAATTACTGTAAATTACTGCAAAAGCTTCGACACCCAAATAGTATATGTGGACTTCATTTGATAAGAGCACACGAAATCCATTTAGCGAAGTAATAAAAAGCTGTAAATGGAAAATCATCAATTATCTGTGAAAGGCTTTATTCATAACTTCCCTCGCAAGTGAACTTTTTGAAACTAAAAATTTTGAGAATCATTTTTTAAGCTGTTTACACTATATCTGTTGGGTCTCATTTTTGTCAAAGCTAAACAGCGGGGGTAAGTCCAAATATTACTTTTATTTAACCAGTAGTTCTTGAGTTAAAGAAAAAAAACATTTTAATTTTTAAGGTGCCCACCCTGTATATATTTGACCGCAAGTATATTCGATTTCGAGCCAGGTAGACAGACTGACACACAGACAGATAGATGGACAGACAGACAGACGGAATTTAGAAAACATGTTGTTTGTCATCTAGAGACCCTAAAACGTGAAGATTTAAAGAAATCTCGGAACGAAACTGAATAATCGATATAATAGATTATAAGGCAACATACGCCCAGAAATACTAAACTAATATATAGGGTGTTCTATGACTCGACGAGGTCAATAGCTTAAGGGTGTGTTGCTGAAATAGTTTAGAGTTGAAATTGTTTAGTAAATATATGTCGAAAATTAATCGTATCCCAGATACAGGACGTTCAAATAAAAAAATTGTGTTTGATGGATCTTTTTAAAGTGGTGAAAATTAATTCTGCCTATAAAAACAATAAAAATATCATATCAACTGGGTTCGGAAATGCATCGTTGCCGAGATACTATTGTCGGTTCTATCACCATCAATCTTGTGTATCTAGCATGGTATCTTCCAAATAAAGCATATGCAGGCCCAGTCCCCCTATTCAAAAGATTGGAATCCAACGATTCAGATAGCTTACTCACACATATTCTAAATAAAAACATTTAAAAAAAGGGTAGAGTTATCTATGTATAAAGTGAAAAAGTACGTGTTGTACATCTTTTCCCTGACTTCATGTTTATATGGAGTAAATATGAAATTGATATAGAATGTTCTCTTCTGCTAACAAGGGAAAAAGATGCAAAAATCATTTTAGATTATTTTCGTAGTTGCTCTATATACACATGATGTTAGATAAATAATTACTGGGACAAACTCTGCCTCAACAATGAAATGGTCAGGTAATTCGTTAAACTTGTGGAACAGTCTTTTCAAGTCGTGAACGATAAAAATATAATAATAATTGAAATGGCTGCCATCATGTTTGTAATCGAGCAAGACACAAGAAGAAGCAGAAGGTAAACAACTAAAGGAACAACTCGTAGTAGGTACTTTAAACGTAACCATCATCTGTCTGTTACCGATTGTCAGTGAATTTGTGAACATATGAGCTGAAAAGGTTCCCTAAACTTTAAATTAGGTGTCGGTGATATTTTATCTTAAAGGGGATAAAGGGGTTAATGAAATCATAAACTATGGAGACTTAGCTAAAACAAAAATGATCTCATCTGAAAGAGTAGAAAATAAAGTAACTTTCTTCTTATAAATAACCAAAGTCAATGGGGTGTCGTCCCATCCCTTCTTCCGTATAGCCCAGATACTTTTAGAACACTATTGACCTAATGCATTTCATGATATTTAAAATATCTAGTTTGATCTTTAAGTTGTTCATTATATTCACACATGCTGAAATAAATAGCACTGCAGCCGTTCTTCCTGATCACGGTGGTTACAGTGTAGTTTAACCTTAATTTGTATTATATGTCGATGCCTTGTAAGCATATAATGCGCTTTATTGGCATTGCACGAGACATTTTGGGAACAATAAATAATAATAGATAAGAATAGTGGAAATTAATTAAATATAACATTTTTAAAAGTGGCTTGACAGTCCTACGCCTCTTAAAGCTGTATTTCCAACTACGAATTCCTCAATAAAGAAATACTAATTAGATTCCTCTACCACCCGTAGAAGTTTGGCTATATCATTTTTCAGCATTCTCTGTGTTTGCTACTGACACGTTAATCTGGTCAACTGGAATTTTTTATTTCTTATTCTTAATTATTTACCTTTTCTTTATCACGTATTATATACAAACGGAGATGGGCAAATTACTTTACCAATTACCGCCCAATGAAGTAATTAAATTGCGATGGTTTCAATTACTCAAACGAAATAGTAATTCAATTATGAATTACTTGGTAATTGTAATTGCACAATGTAAATTACGTTTTCAACAATTTTCACTAGAAATTGTCCTATATTTGTAGTTAATGGTAATTAGATAGCCATATATTAGTACATCGTTTTAAACAAGCAAATTGCCATTAATAAATTATTATTATGAGCCTTGTATAATGAAGCAATTTGTTGTCAATTGTTACGGGAAAAATTAAGTTTGTATTTACCGCAGTCATATTTTTGGCTTCTTACATAATAATTATTAGCAAGATATAATGCTACATCCTGCATAGCCTACACTATACAGGTCCCAACATATGCACATCTTATCTACAAACATACGTGCCTGCATCAAATATCTCTTTGCTCCTACACAAAACTAGCTATTATACAACTAGTCAGAGGAAATCATTATACTTATATTGCTCCAGGACTGTCCTATTTCCGTTTCTGTTACATGAAACTTAATAAGGCCTCATTTTACTTGTTGCGTTCTGGCCATTTAATATCTTATAGAGGCCAGTAATTTAGTAACTGAAGTACTAGAATTATCACGATTAATTCAATTACCACAAGTAATTCAAATACCTGCAAAGTAATTTAAATACTTTGGAGTAACTTAATTACTCAAAGGTAATTGAGTAATTGAATGTAGTAATTAATTACTTTCAGAAAGTAATTGTCAAATACTTTTTAACAGAAATGGCAATTGCCAATTAAAATTACCGTATTTTGAGAAATAATTCAATTCTATCAAAAAGGAATTTAATTAGTAACTTAATTACAAATTACTGTCCAGCTCTGTATACAAAAAATACTGTAATAAACCCTAGTGCCGACTAGACTGTCTTGATGTCAATTTGACGTATTTGTCCTTTCCAGGTACGGACAAATCGTTGTTTCCTCTCACTCTAAAGTAGTGAGAGTGAGAGAAGACAATGCTCTATCCGTACCCTGATCGATGCCTCCTTCAACTCTAAAGTTATTTAGAGTGAGAGAGGACAACGATCTATCCGTACCCTGGAAATTACAAATATGTCAAATTGACATCAAGGCATCCTAGTGCCTACCAATTAATACAACACATTACCATAGTACTGCATTTTATCTTTATCTTTGAAATGTTATTCCTGCTAACTACCTTTAGTTTCTGGGATAACCTACACCTTCCCAATCTTTTGCTGAATTAGAGCTATTTTCACCTCGTGCAAAAGGAAGTATTACAAGCGTCTGTCTGTCAGTCCATTTGTTTGTCCGTCTGTTGGCGGTATAGCTCAAAAACTATTTGTTAGGCGAAGTCGATATTTTGTATGCTGATTATATGTCTACCTGGCATGAAATCGATTTGGACAAATATATACAGGGTGAGCACCTTCACAAAATTAATTTTGTCTATTTTTGCTTTAACTGAGGAACAGATAAAAGTAATCATTTTAACGTAGCTCAGGGTTTACCCTTGACGAAAATGGGACCCAACAGATACAGGGTAAATGCTGTAAGAGAGACGAAAGTGGACAACAATAAGCGTGTTGCATTTAATGCAACCGCATCTCCAGATGAGAGGCACCCGTTCTTGACGAGATCAAGAAACGAGCTGAGCGCGGGCTGCTGCCAAGCGTTGAAATTAATTTCACAAGCGCTGAAATCGCGCTTAGTTCGAACCCACCGCCTGCAATATTTTTTTTATTTGCAAATTAATGTAATTTAATACCAAGTGCTTCTTTTTATGGTTTTAATATTATGAGGATTGAGGAACGTAAACATATTTTTACCCCTACTTTTCTTTGACTCTTTAATATTTTTGGTGCCACACCTTCCATTTGCGCAGTACTGAGTAAAGCCCGTTACACATTTTGTGCTTCTACCAATGGCTAACATTCTTATCTGTACAACTTGCTTAAACTACTCCGGCATGAAACTACAATGTTTTTAACTTTAGTGTGGTGCAATATCCTTTATTAATGCGTTAGGATATTACTTTTCCCATTATTTCTCCTTATTTTACATAATCCAAAATCCATTCATACATTATCTTTACCGTCTTTTACCTTTCGGTGTCGAGGACTATTCATGCCGCGCCGGAAGTAATGGACCGCATGCGAGTTATATTACGCTCCTTTGCTTTCAAATGAAGCACACATTCAACAACTCCTAACCTAACTTACAGCTAACTTAACTAATGAGCTAAAATTCCCGTTCTGAGGAAAGTTTCTGCTACGGCCGGATTTGAACCCGCATCCATTTGGTAGCTAAGCAGGCTGCTAACCCACTCAACCATCCAGAAGGCCTATATTAGAATATTTAGCTTTTAATTATTACAAGACTTAAATATTGGTTTCTAAAGTATAATAAAACAATAAAAGATAAAAAAATATACCTACCTTATTCATTTGAGAAATTTGTTTTAACAGCAACGCCCAATTTTAGCATCTTAATAAAAATAGCATTACTTGACTATAAATCTAAAAAATACTAATAACTGCAAAACAGTCATGGCATAATTTAGCCAGTAAAAAGGAACCAGTGAATATGTATGAACTCCACCTTCTAACTAGTAGAAACAAGTTATGCATTATCGGATTTATAAAATGTTTAGCATCCAAAATTAGTGTGTTGTTTGCCAATTGGTACAACATAAGTCACACAAATAGTATGTGTTGTTTTAAGATAAACAGAACTTCTGCTACTGGTCTTCTTTAACTTCTTCGACCGGGCGCAATTTTCGTGGTCGAGGTTTGATTTCTAGGTCTATCAATTCTCAATTTTGTAGTAAGTTCAACTTCCTCTATAAGCTCTTTTCTTATAAACTATAATTGTTGGTACTGCTTTTATATGATATGTTTTTCGGACTTTCTTCACTGTCTAGGGTGTAAATCACACAACGTTTCGGGAGTTTTGATCTACTCCCGTCTTCAGGTGTTCCTGGTTAGTTTTGAGAAGGACTGATATTGTACGTTTTCCAACGTAAATTTGTGCCTCCACCAGGGTTTGAACCTGGGACCGCTGATCGCTGTGATTACTACTCTGCCACTCTAACTCTATAATTATATATCTGCTTTCTATTATGAATATTCCGGCCTGTACATATAATGTATGCTCCTCATGTATAACTAGCGCTACGCAGCGGACCATAAACGCGCTCTTACGCCCTTGGTACATAAATCACTATTATGATGTCACCCGTCTATAAAAATCTTAACTTCATTTTATTGCAATATTTACTATAATCAATCTACAGTAAATTTAGAACGTTTTTACCAAATACCATGAAAACACCAAAGCAATAATATGGTATTGTCCTTTATAGTAAACAAAAATGATGAAAGTACGTTTCTGTCTTTAATTATAAAATATATGTAGGTATAAACTTGCAGTGGAATAATTATTATGCATGAACCTATTATTCTAATAGATGTAATACAGTATATTAATGTTGTCTATACTAGCAAGCAGCAAGCACTTCCACTGGATAACGCTGAATAATATCCCTTCATGTTAACTTTCTTGGGAACCCAACTCTGTATACGATCAAATAATTACATGTTGTATTGTAAGCGAACCCTCTTCACATAAACTATGAACACACGTCTAAACCCTTTTAACGTGCATCAGAACCTATACGTTAAATTAATTTCTTCCATGTTGCTGCACATCAACAATGCCATACTGTTTACGGGCAAATTAGAGCAATGTTCATATAAAACCAGAGTTTGAAGAGGAAATAGAATGTTTACGTTTGATTTATAAAGTTCCGACGATAATGTACAAATCCATCCACAAAAGAGCGAACTCCGCGTTAAATTAAAATTTTCCATGCGGGCGAATTTCGATATTAAATAATTGCGTTTGAAAGTGCCCATTAATCCTGTCGATTTTCCGAGAAAAAATTATTGCTGCTATTTCCGCGGTGCAATTTTACATGCGAATTGTGATCATCAACAAACAGTAAATTGGTTTTAAGTAGCCGATAATAGGAACCGAGACGCATCATGTAACAAAGCATAGGAACAGGTGCTTTAGAAAAGTGACGCAGTTTACACCTCAGATAAAAATAGCACAATTGTTTAACCCAGTCGGGCATCTGATAACAGCTTAGATAAACGGCTGATGTCGGAACAATGATATGGTGGCGATACTCCAATTTTAATATAAGCATTAAATTAAACCTCAAGTGTATACTCCATAAAATACTAATATTGATGGGCGTAGGGGAGGATGATAATGCTGTTAGGTTGAATTATTAAATTCCAATTTGCTTTATTGCTTATCTCTGCTTATCTACATATTATTAGAAGTCGCATCGTAGAAGATTGATATTAGTTATTTTTTCTGTATCGTTAGATACTGACCATAGCAATTTATATAATTTAATATGTTTAAGTTTTATAGACAATATCAGAGATTAATAAGACAGTTTCAATAATTAGGTCTTTGCTTGCACCAATTGGCATTCTTCTTGAATTGCTTCTTGACTTGTGTTGGAAAGAATATGTTGAAGAAATTAGAGTTACTACATTTTATTGACAGTTATATTTATCGTGTGAACGTGTTAGGCCATGGAAAAACTGGAATTGATGAAACCTAAGATTATCAACTGACAGTTCAAAATAAAGTAATGCAATTTAAAAATTAGTAGTTTTCTTGTTAAAGCTCTACAAGTAATATTTTGCTATTTAATAAACGTAATAGTATCAACAGTTTAATCATTTAACTCTCCCTTTGACAATGTTAAGCTCACAAACATGTATTTGACGTATTGCTAGTTTGCCATTTAGTCTGTGCATTAACTGGAGTCGAGGCATAATTGAAAGAGATAAAATGCCATTGATATACCGTTTCCGCCACCTACACAATATCAGTTACGGGATGTAATCACCTTGTCGCATCATTTACTACTATTTAAAGTGTAGATTATTTATTTACTATTTTGCGACACTAAAAAAATTTTAAACATTAAACTACGAACGTTTCAGGAAGAATAACCAACTCAGTTATTAAGGTCAATTGGTGTAATGGGGTACACTTTTTTACGGTTTCAACTATTTTGTTCACTTACAAGAAAACCAAGCATCCATTAATTTCAAAATTTGGAGGTCACTTACAGCATTAATTTCACTAGTGTACTATGTTGTCATATGTCTTTTATTAAAAACCAGTTCCCCTACAGCTAAAATTTTAAAATACTCCGTTGGTGTTCCCATTTACCCCATACATAGGGGGTAATTGTAAACAGGCTTTTATCTTCCTTAAGATGCATGAGATTTCAATGTGGGGCAAATGAAATCATTTCGTAAGGAGGCATTAAAAAAGTGGGGCAAGCGAAAAAAATCCGAAAAATTTTGAAGACTGATTATTTAAAGTGAACAAAATGGTCATAAACTCTTTTCTACATTAGCGTAAATATAATTCTATACAAACATAAAAAATATCACTCTGAAAACGTACTAGAATGGCTATTGGAAATGAACTTAAAAAATATTCATAATCTTTGTTTAACATTAACGTAAACACTTACTATTCGCGTTAAAAATTGGAAAATACCTATCATTATTCAAAATCAACTAGAACGTTTTGCCTCGATCTACATTTTATGGATAGTTGGTGCGGGAGGATAAATTCCGAACTTTGATTCACCGTGGTCACTCGTGTTAAAAACGTGTCTGTGGAGATAGTTTCGATTTTATCTCCGCGTGGCCATCTAAATTCACAGTTTCCCACTCTATCCAGAAATTTCATTTTAACTTCTTCGTGTTGGCATATCTCTATAACAAGTCCAATGTACCATGTTTTTGCAATTGCAAAATACGAATTGAGAACATCTCGATCGGTGGTTTCCTTTGCAGCATCCACGTCTTGATCTGGCTTATTCGGTGTTTGTTCTGTCTCATTGGGAATTTCTACTGCTGCGTTTTTCATATAATTCGAAGACTCTTCATGTCTCTGTACAGTTCCGCCAATTTCTGTGTTTTCTGTAAC